>JABUQX010085618.1:0-25984 GCA_015478945.1 Trachelipus rathkii
AGCATAGAGATTAGATAAATATAGTATATAACACTTATATATTATTTATATATAATATATATATTATATATATATAATATATATATATTATATATATATATAGATATATATTTATTATATATTATAATAGTATACTTATATGATTTATTATAGTCCTTTGTTAGTTATATATATTTCTTAAATATAATAGTGAATAAAATATTCACAGTCACACAAAAAAAATTTTGGATCACTATATATATAATATTTTAGATGTTTAATGGAAACAAAAAAAATTACTTGGGAGTATATTATATGAGTTATATAGTAGTATATATTATATTTATAGTTATAGTATATATATCATATATATATATAATTATATATATATATATATATATATATATATATATATATTCTATATATATTATATAACTTTATATACTCAAATCTCTATCTACTTATTATTCACATGCTTTTTTCTAATGCTTATATATGAAATTCGGCGTATTTTTTTTAAATTTGCGTTAGGGGTTCCGAGATAATATGAACTCGATGGTGTTTTTGATATAAAATAGCAAAGAACAAGTTATTACAGCGTATATTATAGAACAATTGAATTACTACAAGTTGTTTATTAAAGAGTAAGCGTTTTCGCTCATAAAAAATTAAATTAAAACTATTTTGTTAATACCCAAATAGCCACACACACTTATGTGTATTTACTTTCTTACGCACATATATATATTTATATATGATATATATTATATATATATATATATATATTATATATAGTATATACTTATATATATTATATAGTGTATATAGTATATAATTATTTTTATACTATATATATTATATATATATATATATATAATATATATATTATATATATTTTATATAGTATAATATAAGATTGAATGTGTCAAGATATGTGATCTTTAATACGCTTTAATTATTTCCGTTACAAATCAGACTTATGTGACTCAGCTATTCTGACTTCCTGTCCTGTAGATTAGATTACTTTACTAATATATGCATGTGGCAAGAGTGGCCTTTTATAGGCAAAATATTATTTTATAAGACGTTGGTTTTCGTAAGCAAATTGATGATTAGTATTTTAAATTGTTTTAATATAAAAAAATAAATAGTGTTTCTTCTATTTAACTAATTTTTTTTTAATGAGAAAAGATTTGTGGGATTGAAAATTTTCTTTAACAGATAGATTGTGTTAAAAACAAGTGCAATGTTTTACTCTAATCGCGTAAAGTTTTTCTAATACTTTTAAGGGATTTTTTTAATGATTACACTGCCTCAATATTTATCTTTACGTACTTGTGCAAGACTTTAAATGCTGCATTACAAATATAAATACGATCTGAATATATTTATATATATAACTATATATTTCTATATATTAATATATCATATATCAAAGTATTTATATTGGCACTTTTTGACTTGTGATCTCTTTTGGATCCACTGCAAGTCAGAAATTACTGAGAATAGATACAATGAGAAATTAGACTGACCTTTTTACCACATAGATGGCGATTTGACCTTGTTCCTTTTGGAGTTTCCTTCTTGGGTTTTTAGACGTCTTGTTGTTAATGAAAATTTTCGGAGTTTTCGATTACTCCGAATATACGATTTGTCTGGGCTTATTTAGACGTCACCAATTAAGGAAATCACTTTTACTTTTGAAATTTTTGTATTTATTTTTCTTCACTGTTTATGGAAAGTGCTTTGGTTCCTTCTTCCGGATTGGACTTTAGGCTTTTCAATCTCAGCTCTAAATAGATGCGTGTGAAGGCGCAAGAATTTTATCGACCTAGTTTCTTCTAAGTCCCGTTAAGATCGGACGCTAAATCTGAGCTGTCTCGATCTACCTTCTTTCAGTCTCGTAGGATCGGATTGCCAATTCGGACTGCTTTTGAGACCTTTCTTCTGTCTATAGTCCCTGTTCGGGCGCCATATAACTGAGCTGCTGAATAATTAGCTTTAGTTTCTAGGTCTTTTCTGTTTACCAGGTTTTCTCAAAACCCCTTACTTTTCGAGATTGTTATACCGCTCTTGATGCGTTATTGATGTTCAAGAAGATTTCTTCGGGTATTTGGCCCTAGGGTGTTTTCTAATGTTTATATAGCGGTTTTAGCTAAAACTGCAGCTTCTATTAAGAATTAAAATACCTATTTAACGCTCATAGGTATTCCTAGCATTTGACTACTTCTTGAAGAAATGTATATGAAACTTTATTCAGTTTTATATCTTTATTCTTATAATTCTACGTTTACATAAATAGATTATTGTCGTATTTTTAAGGAATTAAATTCGTTAGCACTTTTCAGATTAATGTCAAAAAAAATGTTCACACAGTTATATAAATGTCAATTTCAAAGTTTTCCATGCAAATGTTCTTATTTTAATTCAGTGTTAGGTTATGTTAAAGTAATAATTTTCATTAAATGTCTTAAAATAAGCTAAACATTTAAGTTCATAATAAATGCATGGATGGTTAATGTATTTTTAAATTAACAAATGTAACAACTAAAAACTAGCCCAGACTTTCGTACTTTAGCATTTTATTAAAGATTTGCACTGATATATATATATATAAATTATATTCTATATATATATATATATTTGTCACAAAAATATGATATAATATCAATTACTAATATATATTTATATTATATTATATATCGTCGTAAATATTGTCACTCTAATTATATATATATATTTCTATATATATTTATATATTTGTACAAACATATATATACATATTATATCATATAATAATCACAAATGTTTTTTCGGGTATGTTACTATGTTAATTATATATATGTGGTATGCAAAAAAAAAAATCATTGTGATTAGATTTTTAGTCTCCGCGTTACATATAATTACATAATTTGTGTGTTCCTGGCACACACGTAAAATATACCTTTTACGCCCAGTCGCCTGTTCACATCATAGTCATTGTAAGTTTAGTGTGATTAAATATCACTTTTCTCACGCTCATATGACCTAATAAATAATGACGTAAGTAATGAATTGGTCCTGGTGATAGGGCTAAATTGACGTATTAAACTAATGTCTAGATCGTTGTAGACGGCAATTTCCTTTCCATTATTTATTATTAATAATAATATTAGTAGTATTATTATGTATTATTATATATTATTATGTAATATTATTATTATTATTATAATATTATTTATTATTATTATTAATATTGTTTTATTATTATTATTATTAATATTATTTTTATTATTATTATTATTAATTTTATTATTATTATTTCTAAGTTAATTTGTTTTTCTACTAAAATGGCTTTCAAATTTTAAACAATAAAAAAATTTTTAATAATAAAAATAAATATTAATATTTATATCTCAAAAAGTTTTGAAGCTAAATAAATTTCAAAAATTTGAAAAATAAAAATTAGAACTTTGAATTAAAAGTTTTCAAACAATAATAAAAATCAAACTGCATCGTCTACTTACGTTACCAAAATATGTAAAGTTAATATTGTTGGGGACGGAATTTATTTTAAAGTAATATTTAAAAATTTGTTTTTAAATAAATAAAAAATGATTTTAAAATTGGTCTTAAAAATTAATTCTGAAATCGCGTTGATTCGCTTTACAAAAATTTCTAAGTTAAAATAAAATCTTGTAAATTTTAATAAGTGTGAAAGTTATTTAGAAAATTTTCTAAGTTCAAAAATTTATTCAAATTTTTTTTGATAAATTTTATTTCGAAAATTTTTCTAAGTTAATTTTATTTCAAAAAATTTTCTAAGTTCTGAAAATTTTCTAAGTTATTTATTTCAAAAGTTTTCTAAGATAATTTTTTGGATCTCGAAAATTTTTCTAAGTTAATTTTTTAATTTCAAACATTTTCTAAGTTATATTCTTATTTCAAAAATTTTCTAAAGTTAATTTTTATTTCAAAAAATTCTAAGTTTTTTTGAATTCTGAAAATTTCTAAGTTTAATTTAATGCGAAAAATCTCTGAGTTATAATTTTTCCTCAAAAATTTTAATGAGTAAGTTTTATTTCAAATTTTCTTCATACATAATAATCATTAATATTTCTAATTAAGAATTATTCGAATTTTTCTAAGTTATTTTTAATTCGCTTTCATTTCACTGATAGAATTTAAACTCGTTTTTTCTTCTTTTTGTATAGTAGTTGAGGTTGTCGGCATAATGAGCTCTAGCTCCTGAATCCCTTCCTTTTAATCCCATTAGATTGTTTATGTCGAAATCTTATTTTTGATTTAGCAACAGGATGGGTATCCTGTAAATTGTAACATTAGCACAACTTTATGTATAAGAAAATTTAATATGAAAATTACTATTGCGCAAGTGGGAAAAACCCTTGGGGAAAAACCGTGTGACAATTATTAATATCGTGAGAATATTATTAAATAAAATGGTATTACATAATCTGTGTTTTTCCAAATAATTACAAATATCATTAACCCTATTTATTATTTTAATTCTTTTATGGAATTCCATATCCTGTTGGGTTTTAAGTGTAAGGCAATCGGACTTTTTTCAACACATTACACACACACACACACACTACGACACATGCTACACGCTCACTGACAGATTTTAACTTAAACACTCACCACACACCAGATTTAACTGTACGTTACACGCAAAGATTTACTTACACTCACACAGATTTAATTACATATGGATCCACACAGATTTACTTACACACACAGATTTACTTACCACACACACAGATTTACTTACACGCACAGTTTACTTACACACACACAGATGTACTGTTTTACACTTCACCACACAGTCGTTCACACCCCACACACGCACCTCGACTTACACATATAACGTGAAATTTAATAAAACATTATTTATGTTTTAATTAACACGTACAATTTAGATTACTCATTCAAATATAACTAAAATTATGATCAAAAGTTCTTTAAAACTTCTATAATAAATCAATCATTAACTTTGAACAAAGAATTTATTATTAATGTCCAATTACTTTTTGTTTATAGCAATTTATAACTATCAAGTTTTAAAATAACTTTACTAAGAGATTGCTTATGAAATTTTAATTAAAAAACATATTATTTTTTACGTACCTTATAAACAAAAAAATGCAAGTAAATCTAGTAAGGTCCAGACCCCTAGCAACCCTCTACAACCGAAGCTACGCTCCAACGGTTTTGTTCTTAGTTGACTTACTGCTTTACATCATCTTTAGCCATGCAATAATGTATAAAAATAACATAAATAAGTTCTTCTCTGCTACATAACATGTATTTTATTAAAGATCTTCTTAAAGTTCTTATTTTTAAAAATAACAATTATTCACTACATTTATATTCGAATCTCGCTTCGATGTTAACTAATAAATAGTTCATAAAGTTTTTTAAATGAATTCGGATTTTCTTTATTTATTTATATTATTATTCTATGTACAGTTGACAATGCTGCCACCAGTTTTGTGAGAAATACACAACACCCGCTACTCCCTTATCAGATACGGAAACTGCCTCTCTCTGTATATTGTGTTGAAATAACTACTTAGTCTAAGATTATGGATAATCCTTTTTGTTAGGCCCGGGCGATTTTAGCGCTAATTCCAGGTCAAAAATATTTTCAAACTGCACCTTTTTTCTGTAAATGTGGTGTCAATAACGACGTTATGGCCCTAAAATCTTAGGGTCCTAAATTTTTAGGATAATGCCTTTTGTTCCCATGCTGATTTAAGCCTAATACCAGGTCAAAAGTTAATTTCCAGTGTAGACAAGAATCATTGTTATTTATTATTATTTTATAAATATATTTCAACCTGAAACATGCTGGATCGGTAAGATCCTTTAAGAAGGTAAGAAGGAAATGTTTTCCTTACTTGTGATTGGTCGGGTAATCCTTATCTCTACAATATGCCTCTGTATGTGATTGGTCGAGAATCATTTTATCGTCTTTTGAAAATTAACTTTGGTCTTTAAACTTGTATTTGGATCAGGTGTGTTTTATTATCTTTTAGGCCCCAACTCATTTTAAAAATCATGGTCATTTTAGCTGTTAAGTCGTAGTGCATCAAGTTATCTGATTTGTAATTCAAAAGTGTGTTTTTATTTTTAACTTAAAGTGTATAATTAATTATTGTAGTAATATTTAGGCTGAGTTGAATAAGTTAATAATTTCATTCAAAATAGATAATTAATTTAAGTTCACTAAGATTTATTAGTAGATCACGTGAAGCAAACGCAGAGACGCCCCGCAAGCGCCAACCGCACGGTGGGGAACCGACGCCATGAACCTGCCGCGTAATATCTACTACGCGGGGTCGCTAACATTAGGTGCCGCCGTTTTGTATTTCAAAGTGGTAGCATACATCCTAGAGGTCTGATATATCTTTTGGACATGCCGTTCCATTCAGTAATGTATAATATTAAGTTTGTGTACTGTATCAGGTATATTTACGCTGAACCTTATAATCAGTGTGGTTCAAGGCGCAATTAGTTTAATTAAAATCCTGTGTATATAGTGGTTATTACAAAACCAATGGTTTAATATTCGTCCGATGGTTTCACCGAAGGCATAGCCAACATCTGTAATTATAGAAGAGTGTATGAAGAAGTTTCATACTTCGAAGTAATTTTAAGTTTAGGTATGATGATTATGATACCAATACTGGAAAATTCCATAAAGGAGAAATTCGAACGGTTTGTAAATGATGGGGACGTTTATTATTGCTATGTACACACATTGTTGTAGTTTAATTAATATTAGGTAATTTATGTAATACTTTTAGATTAAATCATACTTTTTCAGTAACTTTGACATGGAGAAAGATTTAAGAACGTAAAGACATACTTGAAAAGGGAGGGAAGTGGCATAACTCTCTATACAAATAACTCTACGTCGTATCTAGGGTGTAAACTTTTAGCATATTAAAACTTTGTTTACATTCCTAAGTAATTAAGATTTAAATTGGCATACCGCAATAAGAGTGGAACATAGCCGAGCGTCACATTCCGGACTATTTTGTTCTATCTTCCCTCAAGTAATTATAACTTTAGGATAAAAAAAACAAACTGCGTTTTCTACAAAAACAAAAATGTTTTTTGACAGAGAACTTAACCAGTGAAATGGTATTTTCTATAATAAAATTAAAATATGGTTATCAAGTAATGAAATAAAAGTATAACGATTCATAAATATGAGTAGTGGAACTGGTATATGTTTGAAAATACATAAAAATGATTGTAAGTGAAGAGTGGTTACTCAACGCGTATCATTAAAGAAAATATTTGCGGACACGCGTAGTAGAATATTACCCGGCGGGTTCATTGCGTCGGTTTTCGCACCGAGGGTTGCGCCTTTGCGAGGCGCTCTTGCGTTTTGCTTCACGTGATCTACTTTAAATCTAGTGAATTAATTATTATCTATTCCTAGTGAACATTATAATTATGTCCTCAATTGTATAAGTATTTATTATAAATATGATAAAATACACTTAGTAAAAAATAAAACACTTTTAATACACATCAGATACTTGTGCAACGCTTAACAGCTAAAATGACTATGATTTTAAAATTGAGTTGGGGCCTAAAAGATAATAAAACACACCTGATCTAAATACAAGTTTAAAAGAACAAAGTTAAATTTTCAAAAGACGAATAAAATTATTCCCTCGACCTAATCACATACGAAAGGTCATCTAGAGATAAGGATTACTCCGACCAATCACAAGTAAGGAAAACATTTCCTTCTTACTTGCTTAAAGGATCTTACCGTTCCAGCATGTTTCCAAGTTTATGTAAATTATTTAGTAAAAGAATAATAATGAACAATGATTCCTTGTCCTATTACTGGAATTAACCTTTTGACTTGGTATTAGGCTTAAATTACAGGGGATACAAAAAGGCTTATCCTAAACTTTAGGCCTAAATTTAGCCTGAACGTAGTTATTGCACCACATTTTACAGAAAAAAGGTCAGTTTGAAATATATTTTGACCTGGAATTAGGCCTAAAACGTCGCTCCGGGCTACAAAAAGGATTCTCCTAAATTTAAGACCTAAAGTAGTTATTTCAGCACATTTTACAGAGAGAGAGAGGTCAGTTTCGTATCTGTAAAGAGTGCGGGTTGTTGTGTTTTCTCGTGGTGGATGTCAATGTCATAGAAATCATATAATAATCAAATAATGAATATAAAGAAAATCCGATTAATTTAAAAAAAACTTTGAAATTATTTTAAGTTAACATCGGAGCGAATAATATAAATGTAAGTGATAATTGTTATTTTTAAATAGAACTTAGAAAAGATTTTTAATAAATACCATGTTATGTTAGAAAGAGAAGAACTTATTTTTGTATTTTTATACTTATACATGGCTGAAAGATGATGTAATAAGCAGTAATCATAAAGACAATAAACGTGGCCGTAAGCTTGGTGTAGAGGGTTGAGGGGCCTGACCTTACTGATTTACTGATTTTATTGTTTTAAGGTACGTAAAATATATTTTTTAAATAAAATTTCATTAAAATTTTAGTAAAGTTTATTTTAAAACTTATAGTTATAAAATTATAAACAAAAGTATTAACAGGATAATAAATTGTTTCTGTTCAAGATAATGATTGATTTATTAAAGAAGTTTTAAGAAACTTTGAATATAATAGTTATAATTAAATGAGTAATATAAATGTACTGTTTAATTAAAACATAAATGTTTTAATAAATTCTACGTTATTAAATATGTGTAAGTGAGTGTGCGAGTGTGTGTGGGTGTGATGTGTGAGTGTAAGTACATCTGTGTGTGTGTTAAGTAAATCTGTGTGTGTAAGTAAATCTGGTGTGTGCTGTAAGTAAATCTGTGTGTGTCAGTAAATCTGTGTGTGAGTCGTACAGTAAAATTCTGTGTGAGTGGTTAAGTAGAAATTCTGCGTGTGTAGTAAATCTGTGCTGTGTGAGTGAGTGTAGTAAATCTGTGGTGAGTGTGTGTGTGTGTGTGTGATATAGTGTAATGTAAGGTGTCATAGTGAATGTGTAAATAAGTGTCATAGTGAACTGTGTTATAAGTGTCAGTGGTGTACCGCGTGTGTTATAAGTGTTAAATGTAAGTGTCTATGGGTAATGTAATGTGCATAGTGAATGCTGTGTATCTAAGTGTCATAGTGATATGTGTGTATAAAGTGTAGAGTGTCGTGTGTGTGTGTGTGTGTGTGTGTGTGTGGTGTGTGTATGTGTGTGTCTATGTGTGTGTGAAATAGCATGAAGTTAAATAAACTAAGTATAATAATAAATAAAAATAAAATAATAAAATAATAAAAATAATAATAATAAAAAAAATAATATATAATAAATAAAAAGTATTAATAATAAAAAAAAGAAAACATAATGTTATAAATATATGAGTTAAAGCAGTAAAACATTATGAATTAAAAAGCAGTAAAACATATGATTAAAGCAGTAAAACATATGAAGTTATAAAGCAGTAAAACAAGAGGTAAAGATCAGTAAAGCAGTACAACAAAAGCATACTAAATCCCCTGGTGGTTTAGGTCACAGCTCTATTGATTTACTGATTTCTGCTTTAGGGTGTTGTTAATAAATATTAATGATTAAAGCAGTAAACGATAGTTATAAGCAGTAAAACATGTAGTTAATAGCAGTTAAAGGCAGACAGTTAAAGCATTAAAGCAGAGAGTTTAAAGCAGTAAAGCAGAAAATAAAGCAGTATAAGCAGTAAACAAAAAAGCAGTACTAATGCTCCTTACGGTAACCACTCTCTATGTGATTTACTGTTTACTGCTTTCATCAGGTATGTAATGTTAATAATATATGAGTTAAAGCAGTAAACATATGAGTTAAAGCAGTAAAACATGAGTTAAAGCAGTAAAGCAGTAAAACAAAAGCATACTAACCCCTTGTTGCTACGTAACACCTCTATTGATTTACTGATTTACTGCTTTAAGGTATGTATGTTAATAAATATATGAGTTAAAGCAGTAAATCATGAGTTAAAGCAGTAAAACAATGAAGTTAATAGCAGTAAAGAGCAAGTAAAAACAAAAGCATACCCCACAAATTCCCCCATAGGTGTTAGGTTAACTCCTCTATTGATTTCTGATTTACTGCTTAAGGTATGTAATTGCTAATGTTTTTAATAAAATTTCGTACATGTTGTAACGTATAAATAAAATGTTTTATATAGTCAGACCTCTGGTTTTTTTCTCTTACATACAAATTTTTTAAAATTTATAAATTTAAAAAGTATTTAAGTATAAATATAAAGATGTCTGTATGAGTTAACAGTTTTTAGGTTCGCAAAAATGTTTTTAATAAAGAATGGTTTAGTATGAATATAAAAATGAATGGACTCATAGTATACTGTATAATATATATATATAATATAATATATATATATAATAATATATATATAATATTATTATATATATATATTATATATATATATATATAATATATATATATCTATATATATGATTATATATATATATATATATATTATATAATATATTATATATATTATATATTATATATATATATATATTATTTCATTCCGGCGATAATATTGCGCCTGCGGGCGCACGCGCGGGCGGGTACGCGGAAATATTGCGGCTGCGGCGCATCGGCGGCGGGCGGGAACGCGCGGGCGGGGACGGCGGACGGAACGCGGCGGGCGCACTCTGCGGTGCGGGTTCGTGGACTGTCAACGCGGACGAGATCATGCGCGTCCTGGTGGCCAGCTTATGATCTAGAGGTAGACAAAGAGATTGAGTCATTAAAGATGAATCATCAATATACTTGTATCAAAGATGACTTCATCAAAGATAGTCATCAAAAGATGAGGCACAAATTGAGGCTCAAATGCGAGGCATTATGCTGAGGCATCAAAGTTGAGGCATCAAAGTTGAGGCAATAAATGAGGCATCAAAATATCGAGTGTGTGAGGGTATAAGTGTAAGTGTATCTGTGCGTGTGAGTGTAAGGGTGTAGGGTCTAGTGTAAGTGTCTATGGCGAGTGTAAATGCTTATAAGTGTCTATCTGTGAGTGTAAGTGTCTATGGCGAGTGTAAGTGTCTATAAGTGTTATAAAATACTAACTCATAGTAGGAACCATTCTAGCAACTTGTAATATACACAATCGATTCTCATACCTTATTACCTAGCGGTAGACACCCATATTATGGGCTTATTCAAACAGCGCTCAGGGGAGGCTAGAAAGGCTTGAAAAAAGTTGGCACTCATTGGCACTATGTGGCACTCAACTTGGCACTTATGTCACTCACTTGGCACTCAACTTGGCACTTCACTTGGCACTTTCATTGGCACTCATTGGCACTCACTGCGACTGCACCCTGGCAACTCACCCACACTCAATTAGAATAATCAATAGAATATCTAATAGTACATACCAGATACTGTCTTAACGGTGATTGGGATATCAATAATTCTGAGTCATCAAAGGTTGAACTCATCAATATAGATTGTCCAAACAAAGATGACGTCACAAAGTTGAGCAAAAAATGTTGAGCCATCAAAGTTGTAGCGGCACGTGTATGGCTAGGTATAGGTGTATTACCGCTAGGTGAAGGTTTGGGTGGAGTCTAGGTGTAGGTGTACGCTAAGATGGGTGAGGCTAGGTGTAGGTGTAGTTGTATGCTAGGTGAAGGCTGGGTGGGGGCTAGGTGGTATGGTGTATGGCTTAGGTACAGGCCTGGGTGGAATCCTAGTGTAGGTAGTAGGCTAGGTTGAAGATGGTGAGGCTAGGTTAGGTGTAGGCTAGGTGAAGGCTAGGTGTAGCTGGTGTAGGCTATGTGTAGCTGGTGTAAGCTGGTGTAGGCTATGTGGAGCGGGTGTAGGCTTATATGGAAGGCTATAATGGAGGCTGAGGTGTAGGCCTGGTTGTGTGTGGGTGTGTGGTGTGGTGTGGGTGGGTGTGGTGGGCCGCAGCGCCCAGCGTGTGTAAGATGTTACGAAATAATCAAAAAAATAGGGCTAGAGCCCCTAAGGGTGGCCAAAATTGGGTGGGCCAAGATTGACCGCCATGATGACCAAGGCGTGTCCGAAAAAATTTAGGGTGGGACATGTAGACAAGGTTCTGACGCACCGTTTGGCGCTACTCCTTAATTCGATAGGGTTGCAAAAATTATGGGTTGCCGAAAAATTAGGGTTTGCCAAAAATTAGGGTTCTCAAAAAATTAGGTTCTCAAAAATTTGGGTTCTCAAAAAAATTTGGGGTTCTCAAAAAAATTTGGTTTCTCAAAAAAATTTGGGGTCTCAAAATTGCCTTCTCACAAAATCCGGGTTCTCAAAAATCCTGTTCTCAAAAAATCAGGGTTTCTACGAAGGGGCTTCAAAAAGGTCAAGGCCCAAAAAATACAAGGCAAAAAATTCAGGTTGCCCAAAAGGTCAAGGCCAAAAAGGTCGCGGTCAAAAAACGGGTCCAAGGGCAGGTAAAAATCGGGTATATATATATTACACAAACGGTGTGCAAAAGTGACCCCCTACTACTAACTATTATTATTTATTAATTTTTATTAATTATTAATGTATTATTATTATTATTATTATTATTATTATTATATTATTAATTATTATTATTATTATTATTATTATTATTATTCATTATTATGATTGAGTCTTAATAATATTGAACTGTTAATTTTAAAATGGCTGTTTAATAATATAAAATAAAATAAATTTGCATTATAATTGGTTATTACATTTTGCTTCGAAACTGAAACTTTTGTTTTGTCATGTATTGCGCTGCCCTGCATCTTTAAGTCTGTTACTAAATTAGATTGTAACGGAATGGTGACTTTTTCTATCCCGGATGTGGATAGTAATAAACACTTACGCCGATCGCGGATAGTAATAAATCAGCTATTTCGCGATGCGGATAGTAAATATCACTATCCGCGGATTGAGGATGAGGATTTTAGTCTTAGCCACAAGTACTTTATATTATATAGAGTATATATATACTATATATATATTATATAAGATAATAGATTCTAGTATATACAGATATCTATATGATAGTATATATTATATATATATATATATATATATACTATTATATTATATTAATATAATAGTATATAATATATATATATATATATATAATATATATATAATATATAGTATATATATATATAAAGAAGGTTGGGGGATTCGTAGCTGTCAGCACGAAGATTTCTTCGCATGTTTATAGGGCCATCAGGAAACATCACATGGACCAATCCGACCGATTGTATTACTCTTGGAGCAAGTTGTTAGATCTTCATGGCGCCTAGAAGCAAGATCTCTGGAGAACCTCTGTGTGAACGACTTTTGAAGCGTAATTAAAGAAGAGCTAGTTCTACCTGAAAAGGGCGAAAATCCCTACTGAGAGTATTAACCAGAGGACTGCATCGGAAACAATTGCGAAAGGAAATTTTGGTTTTCTAATAATGCTCAGGTTAAGAGTTTCGGGGCGAAAAGAAAATGTTCGGACCAACGAAACAGGCGAAATGTCCTCTTCCTGGGAGTGTTATATATATATACGATATATATATAATATATATATAATATATATATATATATATATATAATATATATTATATATATATATATATAGTATATATAAATATATAATATGATATATATATATATATTATATATATCATATATATATATATTATATATTTACCATAAGATTGAAGTAGATATGGATCCAACGTCTTTTGCAAACCCCACATTCTGTTTCCCCCCCCAGCCTCAACCCATTGAAAAATAAGGTTATATGTAGAAATAATACCTGAATTAATAATTCAAATTATCCTTTCCTTTTGTTTGTATTACTCTTGGACCAGTGTTAGAACCTTATGCGCCTAGAAGCAAGATTCTCTGGAGACCTCTGGGTGAACGAGTTTTGAGGCCTAACGGAAGATGCTAGTTCTACTGAAAGGGCGAAATCCCTACCTGAGAGTATTAACCAGAGGACTGGCATCGGAAACAATTGCGAAAGGAAATGGTTTTCTAAAATGCTCTAGGGTTAAGAGTTTCGGGCGAAAAGAAAATGTCGGACCAACTGACAGGGCGAAAGCCTTCCTGGGAAGTTGTTATATATAAATATATATATATATAATAATATTATATATATTAATAGTATATGATATATATATATAAATATACTATTTTTATATCATATAAATATATATATATATATATATATATATATATATATTATATATATATATATATATAATATATATACCTAGTGTTACCAGATCTTGGAGAGATATGGACCCAACTCTTTTTGCACCCCACCATTCGTCTTTTCCCAGCCTCAACGCCATTGAAAAAAGGTTATATGTCAGAATAATAACCTGAAAATTAATAATTCTCAAATTATGTTAAAAAAACTAAAGCTTCTTGAGCCCTTTAAAGGGAGAGTTTGCTTCTCTTTTTCTTCGTAAAATGAAATCTGCATCGCTGAAAAGATGCTCCGCCAGCTTCACTTATTGAAGGGGCATGCTTAAGTATTTCCCCTCCCGAGTTCTGCAAGATGTGAAAAAACTTTTACAATTATCAAACCAATGGATCTTTAATGGATCTTTATCTGATTCCAAGAGTTTTCGCTTTTGATAATCTTCGATCAATGCACACAGTGTCCTTTGACACCTCTGATCAAGAATCTTCATCGCGCTAGACAGCCAAATAGAACGCATGGATTCTGCAATGGTTTCGCTAACAGAAAGTAAATGTGTGTCCTGTTTCTGCAATCTTTTCCTTTTTATTGGCTGGTGAAATTTCAGGCTTAGCAGCATTTCATCACATAGGCATACTAAATAAATTTTACCCTTTGGTGAAACACGTGGTTTCCAAGAAATTTGGTTTGTATTCTAGGGATCCAAAAAGTTACATTGCAAATGGCGTAAGGTCGTTTTGCAGATTGTTTAAATCTATATCTATCTCCAGCCATTAGTGGTTTCTGTCACCCTTTGAAAGTCTGCTACTTTTAAATAGCACATTTAGCCAAACAGCTTTCATCGTTGAACTCTCGTCTGCAACAAGAATTTTTCTGAGCATAATAGTCTTAGTTCTACCCTTCAAACGGTTTAAGAAAGTAATCACAATTACCTAAAATATATATCATCACCTGCAATCCTTTCAACCCTTGTTGTTTGTTTGTCTTCGAAGCAAAGGGGAGACGCTTAATTTATTTCTCCCATCCTCTCAAGCATGTATGAACTACTATTCCAACGAGTCTGAACATCTCTTGCGTTACAGAAAGTTGAGGAACATTTAGTCATAATTCATAAATGAATACTCTCCGCTATCCACAAAAAAAATTCATTACGGTATTTTATACTGTATTGCATTTGGAGATTAGATCGTTGGAAAAGAGTGGTAATATTTTCTATTCTCAAAAGCAAAGCGAAAAAAAATAGTTGAAACAAAAAAGTGTTTTATTGTAACTTTGTAAGCACTAAGCTGAGTCAGAGTCGAAATTTTGATTTGACTGCTGGAGTCGGAGTCGGAGTCGGAGTCGGAGTCGGGAAGTCGGTAGTTTTGAAGAAAATTTTTGTTTCAGTGGAGTCGGAGTCGGAGTCGAGTCGAAATTTTTGTTTAAGTGGAGTCGGAGTCGGAGTCGGAGTCGAAAATCCAAATTGAAATTTAGGAGTCGAGTCGGAGTCGGGTCGGGTCGTCTGGGTTGGTTACACTCACACGTCTGGGTTGGTTACACTCACACGTCTGGGTTGGTTACACTCACACGTCTGGGTTGGTTACACTCACACGTCTGGGTTGGTTACACTCACACGTCTGGGTTGGTTACACTCACACGTCTGGGTTGGTTACACTCACACGTCTGGGTTGGTTACACTCACACGTCTGGGTTGGTTACACTCACACGTCTGGGTTGGTTACACTCACACGTCTGGGTTGGTTACACTCACACGTCTGGGTTGGTTACACTCACACGTCTGGGTTGGTTACACTCACACGTCTGGGTTGGTTACACTCACACGTCTGGGTTGGTTACACTCACACGTCTGGGTTGGTTACACTCACACGTCTGGGTTGGTTACACTCACACGTCTGGGTTGGTTACACTCACACGTCTGGGTTGGTTACACTCACACGTCTGGGTTGGTTACACTCACACGTCTGGGTTGGTTACACTCACACGTCTGGGTTGGTTACACTCACACGTCTGGGTTGGTTACACTCACACGTCTGGGTTGGTTACACTCACACGTCTGGGTTGGTTACACTCACACGTCTGGGTTGGTTACACTCACACGTCTGGGTTGGTTACACTCACACGTCTGGGTTGGTTACACTCACACGTCTGGGTTGGTTACACTCACACGTCTGGTTCTGATTTTCTAGTCGAAATTGCTCCATTGAGGGAGAACTTCTTGCTAAAACCCTCTCTGCATGTCTTATCCTTCTCCACCCAAATGGAGGAAAAGTTGATCACACTCCCTTATCTATTTCACAACTCCATTTTGACATTCACACTTTAAAATACGCCAGTGCTGGGGAATTTAGCTCTTTCATTTGAATATATATTTTATATATATATATATATATATATTATATATATATTATATATATATATATATATATTAATAATATATATTATATATATATATATATATATATATATATATATATATATAATATATACAAGAGGTCCCCTTTTCTCGGCACAGGCTGAATAAACGCGTGCTCCTGTAGGAAGTGAAGAAAGGAATTGAAAGGAAAGAGACGAAATAGTTTACGAATGCAGTTTTCACTCTGGAAGCAAGTTTTGAGAACACAGGAGAAAATACCATCAAGGCAAACGCTTTCATTATTGTTAGAACTCAGAAGAACAAAATAAATCATCTTTAGAAGAAATTGTAATATTACTTATTCATCAATGATTTGAGGAGTGGAAAAGTAATAATCAGCTTAGCTTCCCGGAATTATCTAAGGTGGAATTAGAAGCTGAAAGGCATAATGACAGTTGCGCTGTCAGGAAATGCTAGTGGAGGGAAAGAAGGAAAAGAAGCAAATCTTGAGTTGACATTCTTTGCAGAATGTCATAAAGAGCCTGAAGAAAAAGATTATAATATTTTTTTTAACTAAAAGAATATATACAGCTCAATGGTCATAAACCCGACAATAGTAGTGACAAAGTAGTCCGGGGAGTCTACATCGGCCATCTTTCTGGGGACGATGGTGAGTGTGAGACATATGCACACACACCTAAGTTCCGGGTAGGAATCCTCTAGAGAACAAACACCTGCTCCTTTGTTGTAATTTGGGAGTCTCCGCAGTGATTCCATCAGCTCCGCCCCCTCCCCTAACTGGGTACTAGGAAAACGTCCCCCTTGTCTATCTGTCCCACCGTCCGCTCCGAGCCCCGCCTAAAAAAATATTAACAGCTGATCGACAGGAGACTTGCTCTCAAGTTTTCTGTAACCTATCGTAGTTTTGAGATATAAAAAAAATACAAAAAAAAAAATAAATTTTTTTTTTTCATTTTCCATACAAATTTCATACGCTGATTCCTATATGTTATCAGTTTCTTGGTACTACTTAGTTTTCGGAGATCATCAATGCGGTAACGTTCTTTAATCTTGTGCCTATATAATTATATATATATCATATATTATGCAACTATATCATAACTATATATATAATATATATATATATAGATGATGATTATAGTATTAATGCAGCTATATATCATATATTATTTATATATCATATATATATATCACTATATATATATATATGATTATATTATATATATATAGTATATATCTAAATGATAGTAGAAAGAGAGAGAGAGAAGTAGAGAGAGAGAGAAGAGCAGAGAGAGAGGAGGAGAGAGAGAGAGAGAGGAGAGAGAGAGAGAGAGATCGAGAGGAGAGAAGAGTATGAAGTTGAGTGTAAGTTAACTCATTTTTATAATTCTTCTATAAAAATTTTTAAGATAGTCTGCGCATCAGAAAATAAACGAAATTGTCATTAATACTTATTATTTTTTTTTAAATAGATTTAAATAACCGTATATTTTCCGGTTGAATTTCAAGAACTTTTTAGTAATTAATACTTGTATGAAACTATCTCATTTCACAATTAAACAAAAGAATTTCCCAATTATCTATAAAGAAACTTATTTTATATTCATATTGCAAACACACACACAGCCACACACACACACATCCCACACACACAACACACACAACACCACACATTCACGCACACACAATCTTCATATATATCATATAATATATATATATATATAGTATAGTTATATATAAATCCATATATACATAGTTTTTCTTTATCTTAACACTTTTTATCGCTGTACATCTTCTCTTAGTATATTCTAATAACTTTTTTAAATAGTAATTTTATTATATTTATACGAAGCACCGTATCCCGCATAATTGCAGGGTGGTGTCCGTTGTTATAATACATAATATATTATATATTATATATATAATATATATATATATATATATAATTATATAATAATGATATAACCTATATAAATGATATATATATATAACTATATATAATTATAATATATAGTTATATATATATACCTAATATATATATAATATATATTATACTATATTATATTATATATATATATATGGTCAAAGTTACTTTTAACGCCCAAACGGAACGGGAGGTCGGATCAAAAAAAAAATTTCTACAGGTAGCATCTATGTTATTTCCTCTAGGGGCAGAAATGAATTCTTTTTTTTTTTTTTACCTATGTTCTAGGGCGCAGATTAGGTTTATGTTGATTAGGTTAGGATTAGGTCATGAAAAAAAAATTTATTTTATATACAGGTTCAACTAGTTTCAACTTATAAACGATACATATCGAAATTCATGTAAAAAAGATTTTTGTTTTTTTTTTTTTGTGGGAGAAAAATCCGTAAAGAGGCCCCTCCGTTCCGTGTGGGTAGGGATGACCGACTCCGAGGTGGAGATTTTAAGAATCGCTTAGAGGGGCCGTGTGCCGGGTGTTACGAGCTAAATTAAAAATGTAATTCAAAAACACTGCAAAGTCTTAAAAGCTTAGGAATATGAAAAAGAATCTAAATAGTAAAGTTTCAATTAATTAATAATCTTAATTATAATAAAAGGAATACATTTAATTATTTCAATTAAAACATTCTCGTATGATATTTGTAGAAAAGAAATGAGAACGAAAATAATTGATTTTTAGAAGAATAAGTTGTAATAAATATATAGTATTATTATACTATAATAATATATTATATATATATGATATATATTTATATACCATATATGATATACTTATTATATATATATATATAATATATATATATATAATATATTATATATATAATTAATATATATATTTATTATTATTATTGATTATACTTGCACTTTTTCCGCCGCTTTCGAGACAGAGGAGAGATTGAAGTGTCGTGAACAGCATCTCTACTCTCACTCACACAACCAAATCTCCGCCTCATACTTCGCAGCCCTCTACCTCACTCTCTCTCTTTCACTCTCATCAACTAAATTCTCTATGCCTTAACAAAACTAACACTTCTTATCTTAATCTCTTCCTCTCCTTCATTAAAATCTCCCTCTCCCTTTCCTCAAACGCAGCATCTCCTTTATTCCATCCACCCACCTCCTCTTAATTCTTCCCCCTTCCTTCCTTATATCAACTAATCAGCTCCCTTGTTCCGCTCTCTGACCAAAACTCACTAAACCACTACTCTGTTTCTGCCATTCTCGAACAGAATGACCATACCAACCTCTAACATTTCCTTTCTCCAGCTAACACTTAACCACACAAACCATTTCTCCATCAACGATCTCTCCGCTCACCACCCCTTTCTAATCCTCTCCCTTCTAACTACACCACAAACCGCTCATCATACACCCCGTTAAAATTCTCAAATACTCCTCCACTGCTCCTGGCCACCTGGCATTCCAATTCCCCACGGTTTCGACACAACATAAAACACAGGCTGGTAACCAAGCAAAATATTCTTTACAAAACATGCTTATCACATTGAACTTAGCTGTGATATAAAATCCCTCCGCCTTTCCATTATATCTCTCCTATCATAGAGCCACTCCAAGGCTCCCTTCAATAATCCTTCGTCCTCTCTATGTTCTATCTCCCCTGTCATCCCTCCCTTTACCAGCAAATCCATCCCTGAAAATATCTAAGAAATCTTTACTTCTTCCAGTACTAACACCCCATACTCTAACCTCTAACCCCTAATAATAATAATATATATATATATCATATATATATTAATAATCTAAAATTATATAATATAGCTATATATATTAATATATATGTATCATATATATACGTATAGTATATATATATATATACTATATATACATATATATACAATATATATATATATATATATATATATATATATATATATATAATATAGTATATATATATATATATATATAATATATATATATATATATATATATATATATATATATATATATATAATATATATATACATATATAGATTAATCAGTGATTCCCAACCTTTTTTGTATGACGCCTCCCTTTTGGAATAAGGACTATTTAATTATGAGCGCGCACTTATTATACATAATAATGAATAATGTTAATAAATAGCGACAGATAATTAAAATTAATCATTATTAAGAAATATTTGAATGAATTAATAGGTAATAATAATAATAATAATAATAATAAAATAATAGATAATTTAATAATAATAATAATAATAAAATAATAAGTTAAAATATATAATGATAAAAATAATACCAGTAATAATAATACGATATAAAAAGTAAATAATAAATATTAGTGGAATTTTTGAGCAACAACATTATTCATAATATAATAATAAAACTGTAATTAAAATTAAATTAATAATTAAATAATAATATATATAATAAAATAATAATAAATAATAATATAGTAATAATTATTAATACGATATATAAATAAAATAATTAATAATAATAAAATTAATAATTAATAATAAATAATAATGAATATGATAACTTATTTTTACAATATTCATAATTAATCGATAGTGTTAAATAATATAATTAGGTTAAATAATAATAAGAATAGATATAATGAATAATAATAATTAAATAGATATAATAATAAAATAATAATGAATAATATTATAGCCTATATGTAATTTAATAATATATATCTATAAAGGAGAAACATTAGACTATCTGATGTGTCATATATATTTTAGTAAAGTACAAACAACTGGACGGCCAAGGTTAGCTAATTTTTATTAAGATATTGTTTTGATGTCTTTCGTAGCAAATAGTTTGGGAGTCTATCTACACCAATAGTGTTAGTAGTAAACGTAATATAGATATTTGAGATTTTGTTAAAATTTCTTAGAATATAGACGCAAGGACAGCGTCATATTTTTACTCGAAGAATTCAAAATTAATTATATATTCTCGTTAGATTTAGTTGTCATTTAATTTCTATCTTGTTGACCTATCTATTGAAGATGAAATGTATTGTCAAACTGAAAATTGAATACAACTTAAAGATGCTTATTGATATAGAACATTAGGAAAGAAAGTACTATTATATTTACTGATCATCTTGACAATTTTGAGTGTGAAATGTCAAGAATTGAAACGGGGTTAAGCCTGTTTATCGTTCCTTGCCCTTTGCTCAGCCATAGTATTCTCGACTGATAATGGTTATCGTCTTAAAATAGGTAATGTGATATAAAATTGTAATGTGAAATATTATCATCTATTATGTATTTCTCACCAAATAAGATGTTAAGAAACAATTATTTCTCATCAGAAACTTTATTCAATTTCTACTCCTGGTATTTCAGAAAACTAGAATTGTAACGTTATTCTTGTCGTTCCGTCTGTAGATAGTAAGTATTTTAACCTACATCTCAGGTTTACTAAACTATATCTCAGATATAGAAACTACGCACTGTAAATCACACGAAGTCATCATTTTGGCAGCACACCTATGTAAGGGAATGCATCATGTGTTTCTCTATCTCAAATTAAACGAGCTTTCTAGTCTTCTTTCTTTGAGTGGTAAGAAAACTGCGGTTCAGCTAGCTGCTAGCCAATGGTCATACACTGATAGTAACTTAATGAGATTATAATGGTTGGCATCCATTTTACAGACATTTGTTTATCAATAGAGTTCAAGCATACATGAAAGGGTGCTCGATTTAAATGTAATTGTTACAAATCTTGTACACTATACTTGATTTAATAACTTCAATGCTCGAACTGCTTGGCTCACCTTATACCAGAGTATTTTCTCCTCTATTAGTGCTCATCTGTGTCAGATAGCAGTGAGATCTCTTATTTTTCCAAATGATACCATTTTCCAGTAAAAGTAAGTGCGCAATAAATACCTTTATGATGTTCCTGTCATTGACTGGTGCATCCACAGTACATAGTTTCACAAGTAGTTCGTTCCATGAAAAGACCATGCAGGTTATCAAGATGATAGGAAGAGACAGAAGTGAAGATTATTACACAGCACCTGAGGGTACTGTAAGTATTTGTTATTGCCACTCTGTTTTTGCAAAACATAACAGCTGCCTACCACAGATCACGATACTATTTTACCTGTCAATAAATCTGCAGGAAAGCAATGAGACCTGAAAGTAAATAAAGGAATTAATAAAATACGATCTATTTGTAGAGAGGCATTTATTGAGTGAAGATTTTTTTATTATTATTCTGTGTACTTGTTCAAATTTAGAGAGTGGTTATATATGACAAAATTGTCATAAATATTATACTACCGGGTCTAATATGTATTATAGCTTAAGAGAATGAGGAACCCCCTTTTGAAATTTTGGTATGAGTTTTCAAACGGATAATTATTTTGAACACTGCCGGATAAATGATTGAGTGCCTCCGGATCTAGACTGTATGAGTGTTTCAAATTGTTCTGTGGCGAGCACGTATCGCCAACTTTAAAATGTAAAGCTGCGAGACTGAAGCGTTCAACTTGTGTAAATCTCTTCCAACATTCCCATTATACCCAGAACTTTTTAATTTTTTAACTTTTTTAAATAAGCCTTAGAAAATAATGAGTCAGGTTTCTGGATATATGCTCACCTTGGGTGCTTATGTAGCAAGATGATCTCTGTAAGCTTTTTGCTAGGATCTACCCTAATCGCGGCTTAAGACACGTTTCACCATCTTCAAACACAATTTCGTGATACACTCTAAGCACTGAAGAGGGGACATTGGTATGTGATCTGCTATCAGCTTGTTTTGCCATGAAAAAGATGCAGAATCGAACTCTCTAATAAGCGTTCTTTCTTTGAAAGAAATTCTTCTTTGATAGTTTGTACTCTTTGGTCTTTACGTCTAATCTTCGATAAAAATGTTTCAAGTTCGCTCTCGTCTATTTCTTGAAATTCTTAAGAACATTCTATGCACAGAATGTTTAAAACAAACATGGAATAGCAGTTTTAAATTAACAATATAGACAAAGACTCATGGACTTATAGAGGTCATAGAGACATAGAAGCATCTAACTGTCTTAAACGCCTGGCAGAGACCTTTGTCCTGCAGCGTACTATATAATATATATAATATAGTATGTATACAACTATATGATATATATTATATATACTAATATATATATATATAGTATAATATATATATAACTATATATATATATATAGGTATATTAGGATTATATATGTATATATATAGTATTATATATATTATATATATATGAATCGTTAGTATTATATGATTAACTTTCAGGGGAGAGAGGAGGTTAAAGCCTTCGAGACTATATCAGAATCTGTCCGTGAGATGATATTGAAAACGTAATTTCATTAAAATGGTTAAAGAGGTTACAATTAGATTAAAATCACGCGTCACCCCCTGACAAATCTCGAGGCGAGCACATCCGGTTGGGAGATCTTGAGAGTATAAATTATTAGCTATATATATAGCCTTAGTAGATATATATATAATATATTATGGATATATATATAAATATATCATAATTTATGTATATCTCTAATATATATAATATATAAGAGATATAGATAGATATATATAGTATAATATACTATTATCATAATAAGAATATATATATTACTAGTATAATCTAGTATTTAATGTTAATTTAATTCAATTAAATATTATTGATTTAGTGAAAAAGAGATTTTAATGAAAGGTAAAAAACATGAGTTCCTGAAAGTAATAATTAGAGATATGTAAAGCTATGTCTAGAATAAAATAAATACATTAAATTTTAACAATAAGTATTTATTTTCCTGTTCTCCCGAAATTCTCGTTTGATATAGTCAAAATTTACAACATAATTGTGTTGTTGAAAACATCGGAAAATAAATTTGGCCTCAATTTAATTTGAAATCATAGCTAAAACCAAAAAAAATTTGGATTATATTTAGGTATTCTTGAAATTTAAGTTCCTTTTAAAGTTATTATTCTATTAAAGAATGTAAATTGATATGTTTGTTTGATTGTGTTTGATTTAACCTCCTCACGATTATTTGAGTGTAATTTTTAACTTAAGTTAAACTACTCGGTAGACTAAACCCCGTTTTGCCCTGATTTTTGGGCCGGTGCCCTGGAGCCGGTGGCCGGGGCCGAGTACCCGGGGACTGCGGGGCGCCGGTCGGATTCCTATCGTGTGGCGGTGTTCATAAACTTATAGCCTATAATATGAGTATATATATATATAGTATATATATATCAATATATATATATATATATATAGTATAGTATATAGTATATAGTATATATTAAATATATGATATATATAAGTATATATAGTATAAGTATATATATTAATAAGTATATATATAATATATAATATCATATATGTATAAGCATATATATAATAGTATATATATATGTATATATATATATAATCATATATCTATATATATTATATATAATATAAGTATTATAATATATATATATATATATATATAATATATATAGCTTTAATATAATATAGTAATTATAGTGAGCATGGACACGGTGACCAGGAGGCATGAATAAGAACATTAAGAAAATTAAGAAGAAAGCATGCCATCATTATATAAGAAAGCATGCATTCAGTATAGGGTTGTTAAATTTTGGAATGGTTCTGCCACAGGAGGTTGTATGGAACGTGTGAACTCGATTGCAAACATTTAAGAAGATTAGGATACCGTTATGAGATGGGTTGGGTATAGCATAGATATATTGACGAAAGGCAATTGGTCGGGTTTGTTAGTTTAGTAGTTTATTACGTGTTAGATTGGCCATGTGTGACGCATAACTTAGGTTATCTGAATGCATGTGATGGTTTGAGTTATTATATATATATTATCATTATTTTGATTTTTTAGGCAAATAGTCTTAATTTTGTTACAGTAAATTTGACATCCCTAGGGTGCTTTGTGGATTTTGCATGAGCATGTTTGGTTAGTTGGTTTGACTTGGACAGTCTTGATAGGCCCATGGTGGCTTCTTACTGTTTCTATATTCTTAATGTCTCAATTTCTTAAAAATATATAATAGAATATATATATAAATATATATAATAAAAATAAATAATATTATACTAGTTATATATACTATATATTATATATATAAATTAACTGTATGACTAACGTATATAATATTATATTAAGTTATGTATTAATTATAAATATAAGATATATATATACATATATTATATCATATTATATTATAGTATATATATATATATATATAGGGTACTATAATATATATATAAGTATATAAGATAATATATTCTATATATATAATAGTATATATATATATATATATATATATATATATTATATATACATATATATATATATATATAATATATTTAATATATAATAATATCATCATCATATACCTATATATAATAATATATATTTAGTTATATAGTCATATATATATATATAGATATATGATATATATA
>JABUQX010085619.1:0-15143 GCA_015478945.1 Trachelipus rathkii
TATCTAAAATAAGAGAAAAAAAGGGGTGCATCTTGAGTTTCACTTATTATGTCACGGAGCACATGTTGTGAAGCCAAACTAACGAGTTCATTCTGAATAGGAGCACTTATATATTTCGTTCTGCTTTTCTCATTCTCCAGGTGACTTTTAAGAAGCGGGTCATACCTGGATAACAAATCAATAATATTGAGAAAGTTTCTAGATTTACTATCAATGTTTCTTGTATCTTCACGATGCCCTCTGAATGCTAAATTACAAGTTGACATCATTATTATGACGTCCAAAATTCAATTCAGTATATATATATATATATATATATATATATGTATATATTCTATATATATATAGAGGAGAGAGAGGAGCTTTCATTATGGAGTTTTCATCGAAAAGTGCTCATCCCTCTATACCCGCCGTGCGCCCTCTCGGCTCCTGCGCCCCCCCGCACCGCGGGGGCTGCGGGGGCGTTATCTTTAAGCCACTGGATATATATATATATATATATATATATATATATTATTATATATATTTATTATATATATATATATATTATATATAATATATATATATATATATATATACAGTACAGATAACGAGAAAGAAATAAAACCTGGGGATTTTAAGTTTGGTTTTGGTAAATATTAAAAAGTTTCAGCTTAAATAAAAAAAAAAAAATAAAAAAAAAAAATTGAAGCTATTATTTTTAAAACTTCCAAATATCTCTTAAATGAGTTGTTATGAGTTCTTACAAATATAACTTAATTAAGACATTGTACTGTATATTTTATACTAAAATAGTTAATGCAAAATTTGTGACTTTATTTAAATAAAAATATATATAAAGAAAAAATAATATATATAAATCCATTTTTAGCGATAATGCAAAATTTGTGACTTTATTTAAATAAAAAATATATAAAAAGAAAATAATATATATAAATCTATTTTTAGAAAAAAAAAAAAGAATATTTTTAAAAAATATATTAGAAATAATAATTCAAAGTTTAATTTTTTTTTAGTTTTCAGGTACAGGAGCTTGAACAATGTTTTCCCGACTTAATTCATTCCGAAATGTATTTATAGGTGTAAAAACCCTAAAACCTATGGGAAAAAAAATTAATATATATATATATATATATATATATATATATATATATATAATAATATAATATATATAATTATATATATATATATAATATATATATATTATATATAATGTTTATCCAAAACTATTTATTTCATATATATATATAAATATATATATATATAATTTTCCTCTCCACTTTTTATATATATATATATATATACTATTCTTAAATATATATATATATATATATATATATATTAATTATTATATTTATATATAATATCGTTATATATATATATATATATATATATATATATATATATTAGTTTTTTTTATGGGTTTACACCCAGCAATATTTTTTTCCAAAGGAGAGAAAAGAAAGGTATAACTTTTATATTCATTACGAATTTTAGTTAAATATTTTTTTTGGAAATATCTGTTTATTGTTAATTAAATATTTCAATAGTTTTTAAAAAAAATTAACAAATTCTTTTCTAAATCATAAAAATATAAAATTGTTTTTCAAATTTATTGGTAACTATTTTTCTTATAAAATAAATGACAAAATTTCAAAATTCTTTTTTTTTTCGGTTTTTTTTTTTTTTTTTTTTTTTTTGTTACTTTTTAAGAAATTATTTAAAAATATTTAATTAAAAATTAAAACCATTGAATTAATTTTTTGTAATAACATCGAATCTCAATTTGTAACATAATAATAATAATAATAATAATAATAATAATAATAATAATAATAATAATAATAATAATAATAATAATAATAATAATAATAATAATAATAATATTATTATTATTAATAATAATAATAATAATATAATATAATAAATAACTAATAATATTCTAATATTATAACAAAAAAAATTAATAATAATGATATATAATAATAATAATAATAAATAAATCGAAATAATAATTACTTTATATATTTATTATTATTATTATTATTATATAATTATTATTATTATTACTATTATTATTATTATTATTATTATTATTATTATTATTATTATTATTATTATTATTATTATTATTATTATTATTATTATTATATTATTAATTATTATTATTATTATTAATAATTATTACTATTATTATTATTATTATTATTATAAATGATTATTTATTAATTACTATTATTATTATTATTAATATTATTACTATATTGCCACTAGTATTCATGAGTAGTTGTTATGCTTCCTATAATTATTATTAATCCTAATTATTATTATTATTATTATTATATTATTATTATATATTATTATTATTATTATTTTATTATTATTATTATTATATTATTATTAATAGTATTATCAATATTATTATTATTATTATTAATTCTTTTCATGAATGTTCAAATTTATTATACATTTTTAAATTCAGGAATTGTAATTAAAATTTTATATATACAGATGAATGCCGGTGGACGACAATGTCCGTTTTACGGAGGTGCCGTGCATCCATCAGGGCTGAGGGGCGAACTTTGAAAACCTATTATAACCTGTATCTGTTGAATTATAATGTTCTGAATAAAGATATGCAATCATGTTGTTTATGGGGAATCCTGTGTCGCATACAGTAGATATTGGTAACTGCAGGCTAGTCGCTCGGTGCTTCCTTCTTTCCTGCCACCTCTGTTTTGTGGAATTCTCTTCCATCTTCTGCGTTTCCTGCTGAATTTAATCTCACTCACTTTAAAGCCTGCGTCTGTGCTCATCTGCGTAATTTGGGCTAGCGGATGAAACTTTGGCGTGCAACACCCCCTCCCTGAATAGGGCTCTGCCCGTAAGTGGTGATGATAACTAAAATAAATAAATATATTATTATATATATATTATATATATTATATATATACTATATATATATATACAAAAAATATGAATAAATATGATATATATATATATATATATATATTATTAATATAATCAGGTTGGGTTCAAGTACCAAGTATTGTAACTTGTACTTGTACTTAAAGTACATTTTGGAGTACACTTGTACTAATGTACTTGTACTTGCCAGTTTCTAAAACCACTGTCGGCTTGTACTTGTACTTGAGCTTTTTGTACTTGGTACTTGTGCTTGGTACTTGCAAGTTCTTTTTGGCATTTTTAACTTTGCCAATTTTTTTTTTCTTTTTATCCTTTCCCTACTTATATAGATATATATATTATATATTATATTCTAAATAAATTTCCATTTATGAATGCAAAGTATGTCATTATTTATATATATATATATATATATATATATATATATATATATATATATATATATATATATATATATATATATATATATTATTATTATATATATATATATATATATATATATATATATATATATATACATATATATAAATTTATATATATATATATATATATATTATAATATATATATATATGATAATATATATTATATATATATACTATATTATAATATATATTATATATATATATATATATAATATATATCAATCATCATCAACCACCTTTTTTTCCCCAAGACTGGGGTAAGGTGTGTAACATGTACCGAACAAGAAAAGTAGTAGAAGATATGACCAAGTTAAAAAGAAAAAGCCCCAGCCTTACTCCCTTTTATACCTACCTCAGTGGAATTCGCCGCACAAGAAAATCCAACCCTAATAGGCGGCGACGAGACCCCTCACTATGGCATCAACTAATGTAGGGGTTCATCCCTTGGCCCAGGTGGGCACAACCCACTACCACCTTACAAACCTGACCATTTACGTCCTATCTATGCAAACTTTTTCAGCTCGTCAACTGCCAAAGCTCCAACATTTCCACTCCTCCATGACATCCTTTTGCTGACCTCAAATCACTTTTTCTTCCCGGTCTCTCAGCCAGCTTCGATTTCACACACTCACCACTTACATCGACTTAACCATCCGACTTTCATCCATTCTTTCCACTGACCAAACATCTAAACATATCACTCATACTTATATTATCGTATTTATCCTCTTTTCATACACATACAACTCTGTATACGTATTATATATTATATATATTATTATATATATATACATAAAACGCCCCTAAGATTGTCCAACTGAACACATTGTACTTTAGATCCATACTCTTATTCCAGACCACATATATATATATATATTAAACACAGGTAAAACTTAACGATCAAGCTCAAGACATAGCGCTACTCAAGACTTTAATCTCTTTACATCCACCAAGGATTTTATTGCACCAGCCTCCTCCTGCAATCACAACTTACCTACTACACTCGGCATCATCCGTTCCCCATTCGTCCACACTATATATATATCAGTATATATATATATAGTTATATAATATGATATATATATATAATATAATATATAATTATATATATATATATTATATATATATACTATATATATGATATATATATATATATAATATATATATTATAATATATAATCCTAAAATATTTAAACTCAGTCACTTGTTTCAGCTGCTCACTTCATCGTAGGCATAACTTCACACACCGAGGACTGTCCTCACTGACAACCATAACTTACTCTTATCTACGTCTACTTTCAAACCCATCTTTTACACACCCTCCAAATCTTTCTACCAATCCTCTCAAAACTCTCTTCAGATTCACTTCACAAAACCAAATATATATTATATTATATCATATATTATATTATATAGTATATATATATTATATATATATATATATATAATTATATATAACATATAAATAATACATTATTAATAATTATATATATTATATATATATATATATATTATATAATTAATTATAATATATATCATATAATATATATATACATATTTATATATATATTATATATATATATATATATAAATATTAAATATATTATTTATATATATATATATATATATAATATATTATATATATATAATATTATATATAATATATATATATATATATATAATATATATATATATATATATAATATATATATAACCGCATATACTTATATATATATATATATACGTATATATAATATATTATATATATATATATATATATATATATATATATAAATATATAATATTATATATATATATATATATATATATATATATTATATAATATATATATATATAGAGAGAGAGGAGAGAGAGAAGAGAGAGAAGGCGAGATGGGTGATTCATTGGATTTTGGAAGTAGTATATAAAAAACATTTATGGGGGGTATAGTTTCCCGAGGGATTGGAGGAGGGTCAATATTCGTAACCTTTAATAAAAGGAGTAAGGGGAAAAATGTAAATCCGTAAAGTGATTATAGGGAATTAAGTTTATTGAGTGTTTGTAAGGGAAGAATATATGTTGACAATTTTGGGTCGAAAGAGTTCGTCGAATGAAGTGAAGAACTAATTTTGGGGAAGAATTAAGGGTGCGTTTTTAAGAGTGGTTAGAGGATGTGTGGGATCAATATCTGTACATTGAAACAAATGATTGGGATAATGAGGAGGAGAAGAATAAATTGTATTTAGACTTTATGGATTCGCAATACAATCGTATAATGGGTATGATAGGGTTAATGGCAGGTGTTAGTGATATGGTGTTCGGTGGTAGGCTTCTGAATAGAATCAAAAGTATGTATGACGATAGTGGAGCGTGTGTAAGAACAAAAATGAGTCGAAGTGATTATTTTAATATTAATAGCGGAAGGAGGCAGGGATGTGCTATGTCTCCTTGATTATTCAATCTGTATATGGATGAGGTTATGAAAGAAATTAGAGGTAGGGGTGACAAAGGGATAGAGTTAGAATGATGGAGAATGGATGAGAGTGTAGGATTCCCTACCTATTATACGAGGATGATTTGGTTTCGTGTGACGAATCTGAAGAGAGTTTGAGATTACTAGTAGAGAGATTTGGTAGGGTGTTTAAAAGAAAGGGTTTGAAAGTAAACGTAGATAAGAGTAAGGTTATGGTTGTGAGTGAGGACAGACCTCAGTGTGAAGTTAATGTTAGATGGTGAGCAGCTGGAAAAAGTGTCTGATTTAATATTTAGGATATATGTTGGAATAGAAAGGGGAGCGGATGATGCAGAGTGTAGTAAGGAAAATTGTGAATGGCACTAAGGTGCTGGTGCAGTTAAAAATCGTGGTGGGATTGTAAAGGGATCAAGTGTTTGAGTGCGCTAGGGTCTTACATGAGGGTAATGTGTCGTTACCCGTGTTAATGTATAGTAATGGGACTATGGTCTGGAATAAGTAGGTGTAGATCTAAATTACAATGTGTTCAGATGGACAATCTTAGTGGCGTGTTAGGTGTGAAAAGAAATGCTAAAATGAGGAAGAACGTATTTAGAGAGTTGTTTGGTGTGAAGATTGGGTAAATGAGAGAATAAATGAAAGTACGTTGAGAATGTTTTGGTCATGTGGAAAAGGATGGATGAACAGACGGTGGTTAACGGATGTATACGTGGTAAGTGTGTTGGGCAATCGACCGGAATGGGAGCAGAAAGAAAAAGTGGAATGAAGTCAGAAAAGGAATGCCTGGAAGAAAGAAATTGCGAGTTTGCCAGAGGCGAGAAGAAAGGTGCATAACAGAGTGAATGGTGGGGTTTTTGTGAAGGAGATATGGTTGCAGCTCCACTGGGCCAAGGAATGAAACCGCCACATTGACGAGAAGGTCATAAGTTGAGGTTCATCGCGGTCCCGGTGAAAGCTCTAGGTGGATTTTTATGAATGCGACGAGTTCTCACATGGTATAAGGGGCGGTAAGGCTGGGCTTTCTTTTCAACTTGCTTCATATTATTCTACTGTTTTTAGTGTTTCCGGTATATTTTAACGCACCTTGCCTTCATCCTTGGGGAGATAAGATGGGTGATGATGATGATTGAATGATGAATGATGAATGATGAATGATGAATGATGAAATGATGATGATGATGAATGATGATGATGTGATGATGATGATGATGATTGATAATGATGATGAATGATGATGGTGGTGATATATATTATATATATATATATATATATATATATATGTATATTTTATATATTATATATATATATATATATATATAATATATATAAATATATAGTGCAAGTTTTCATAAAGTACTTGTACTTGTACTTGTACTTGATATCATGTACTTGTACTTGTACTTGAACAAATTCTAGAGTACTTGTACTTGTACTTGTACTTGAACAATTCAAGAGTACTTGTACTTGTACTTGTACTTGAAAAAATGTACTTGAACCCAACCCTGATATATATATATATATATATATATATATATATATATATACGGTATCTCAATTACTATATTAAATATATAATATATATATATATATATATATATTATATTATATATATATATATATATATATATTATATATATATATATCTATATATATATATATATATAATAGATAAATATATATATATATAATATATATATACAGATATTTTTAAAAAATTTTATATTTGTCTATATATTTATATAATATATATTATATATTATTTATATATATATATTTAACTAAACATATATAATAAATATAATTTATATTATATTATATATATATAATAATGTATATATATATAAAAAAATATATATAAACACCACAATTATATATATATATATATATATATATATATATATATATATATATATATATATATATTATATATATATATATATAAATATATATATATATATTCATATATATTTTATCATATTTATATTTTTATTAGATAAATATATATATTATATATATATATATACATTATCTATAATATATATATATATATATATATATATATATATATATATATATTCGCTTACCTACTTGGTAGCCCCCTCTTCCCTCCTACGAGAAGCGGTCGATTCGGAAATATTGTAACACCATGGCAGGAAGAACCCAGAGATCCGTCAGAGCGAGAGCATCGAAGTAAGTTAAGTCTGATATCCGTTAAGTCCGGGCAGTTTAATAAGAGAAATCTTGTTTCGTCATTTGTCAGGAATGGGTATCTTTGAAAGTGGGGGAAGGAGCGTTGTGGAATCTAAATTTATATTCCTGAAGGGGGGGGGGATGGTACCCAGAGCGGAGAAGGGGCAGTATCACTCTGGTTTGATGGTCCAAGGTTTGTTCTGTGGAAGATATTTCGGGGAAAAGTGCCTTTAGTATGATGTAGTTTGGATATTCGGAGATCCCCTTTTGTGATAACGGAGTGTGAATATGTTTAATAATGAGAGTTTCTGGGGGGAAGGGGAGGGGAGGGGGAGGGGGGAGGAAGGGGGAGTGTGTTGTAAATGTTAGAATAGTACATGTACAGAATAGTACAGTGTAACTTTTTCCTTTCTTGGCGCAGGGGCTGTTGTAATGTTTGGTGTAAAGGGCGGTGTGTTGAAAGTGATTTGCTGTAAAATTGGCAGTCTATCATGTCAAAATCGGCTTCTATAGGTAGAATTTTTGTTTAGCTTTGTAAGTGGTGGATGGGTGAGAAAGGGAGGGAGGGAGCTTGTTATTATTCTAAGAGCTTTGGTTTGAACGACCTCCAGTTTTTTGCTTGTTGGATTGTGATATCCAGAGAACCTAGCAAGCGATTGCATAGTTTAAGATTTGGGGAATGTATTTATTGTTTATATACTATTGAGAGGCACTCTTTGTGCTGACCAAAAGTTGTTCCTGTTAGTGGTTTCATCGCATTCAATTTACGTGTGGCTCTAGAGGTAACATTCTTTATGTGTGTGTGTGGGGGGGGGGTAGGTGAATGTCATGTATGGATTGAAAGTTAAGAAAATGTATAGTGTGTTTCAATAGGGGGGGGGGGGGGGTCTGTTGTTTGAAAATTAAACTCCTGGAAATGGGCGTTGACTCTCTTTGTCAGGTGTTAGTAGTGTGACAGAGGATTGTTGGGAAGAGGCTGTCATTTTGCTTTGTTGTGTGAAACAGCAATGTGCTGCAATTGTTTATCACATTCGGCTGTTGTCTTGTTTTGCTATTTTAATAGAGTTGCTCTTTGAACTGGAATTGTTTTAGTCATATATCTATTATATATTATATACTTATATATAGTATGAATAAGTATAGTATATTGATATATACTCATAATCCGAGTGTATGGTAGACACTATAATATATATATATATATATATATACGATATATATTATAGCTTAGTATATGCTATAATTACTATAATAAACTATATATATAGTTATATATTATATATATTATATATATACATAAAATAGTGATAGCTATATATACTATATATATATATATATATATATATATTAGGCTATATACTCAGAGAGATAATATGTGTACATCGAAATCGTCTGATTAGTAATAGCGTGTCTAGGTGAGATTGATTATCTCGAGTGGTGGATGTGATGTCTTAGTGCCGCTGCGGATATATGATCTTCAGGATATTGTATATATATAGTAAATATAGTAAATATAGTAATAATAATAGTATATACGCCAGTATCTAGTATATATATAGCATATATATACTATATATATATATAAGGAGTCAGATAATGTCATATATATATATTAATACATAAGTATAGTATATATATTATAATTTCCTTTTTCTGTATATTTGGGCAAGTGAGACGTGACTAAAAATCAACAGCAAGAGTATTGGAGATAAGTAAATCAATTAATAACAGTATATAGGGGCAGTGGAAGTCGCAAGAAGTATTATATATATATACAAACTCAACGTGGTCACTTGCTCAGTACTCTTCAAGATTCACGGTCATAAAGGCGCTCATTCAGATATTTTCTTTTACGATTTTATTTGTGATATTTGAACAGCAGCGAAAATTTCTCTTCTTCTTTCTAAAAGCGAAATACTTTTCGATCGTTTTGTTGAACAGCAGATTTATTGAAACATGAAGGCAATTATATATTTGTTGTTATTATCAGTCTCCATATTAAACACGTCCAGTGAAGAAATTGTAGAGGAAATACAAGGAACAGAGATTACGCCATTTATAAAATATACAACACTTTGTTCTCCCTGCCCTGGTGGCAAATGCTATTATCACGACGAGAATTGCAAGTGCAAACTGAATTTTGGCTGCGCTATTGGTAATTTATAAAAATAATTCATAGAAAAAGACTGGAAATGCTTCAAAAGATCAACGAAATCAATCCCTATATCAAATTTTATTTTGGTAACGACTTTCTGAAACTTAACCCTAAAAAATAACCGGAGTTAGAAAACACCGAGATGACGACCACTGATGAATAAAGTGATACTAAAGTATGCAGTTGTAGAATGAAGAGTGCACTGATAATAATAATAATAATAATAATAATAATAATAATAATAATAATAATAATAATAATAATAATAATAATAATAATAATAATAATAATAATATAATAATTTTGATACAATTAGATTTGCCATATTATTATTATTATTATTATTATTATTATTATTATTATTATTATTATTATTATTATTATTTTTATTATTATTTATTATTATTATTATTATTATTTATTATTATTATTATTATTCATTATTATTATTATTAAATATTATATTATTATAATTTTTATTATTATTATTATTATTATCTATTATTATATTATTCATTATTAATTATATATTATTATTATTATTATTATTATCTATTATTATTATTATTATTATTATTATTATTATTATTATTATTATTATTATTATTATTAATTTTATTATTATTATTATTATTATTATTCCGATACCGATACCAGTCAAAAGTGCCGATTCCGATTCCAATTCTTTATATATATATATATATTTAATTAGATAACTATATATATATATACTAATATATGTATATATTAGTATAGCTAAGGTATATACTAATATATATATATATATATAAATATATGTATATTATATATATACATCATATAATATATAGGGATATATATAAATATATGATATATATATATATATATATATATAGGATATAGTATATATAAGTATACTATCATACCTTAGGATACTGATACGTATCAGGTGTATATATATATATGGCGTAGCTATTATAACTATAGTATATGATATAACTATATATATTATATATATATAATTATATATATATATATAGTATTATATATATATAAATATACTTAGTATATATAATATTATATATATATATATTTTATATATATATATTATATATATATACTAGTATTTATATATATATAATATTATATATATAGTATATATATTATAGTGTAATATATATATATATATATATCTATATACTATATAGTTAGTATATATATATATATAGGCTATGAGTTATATATATATATAAATGCCTATTAATTATATATTATATATATAATATATATATATATATAGTATACCTAATTTTTCTAAATCCACTAATTTTAGATATTTAAAAACTTTATAATTAATGTTATGGAAATTCTCTTATCTTTATCTTCGACATAAGAAATAATTAGTTTAAATTACGCTTTTATTTATTTAAACACTGAAAAATAATAGCAATATTTAAAAATCTAACAATAAATGAACAATTTTGTCAGTTTTTTGTTTTAAAAAAAAATCTTCTTTTTTATTTAATAAAAGTAAGATCTTGAAGCAAAATTATCATTAATATTTGTAAGTCAAAGAATGACTCTTAAATTGTAGTGCAAAAACATTAACATTTTTCCGTTTCTGAGTGCATCCGATTTTTTTAGGAGAATAAATTGATCCTCCGATTCTGAAGTCTTTTACTTTCCACGGAAAAGGGGGGCGAGATTAAATATTTTCTAGCAAGGGGACACCCAAATGCTGAAGGTACCTTTATACGGGTAATGACCACCAATTGTAGAGGGACCTTTCCTGAATTTTTAAGTAAGTTTCATAATTTTTATATTGGGCTGATATGTACTTTTATATAACATGCTTCAATTTTTTTCCAATATATGTGTCTTTCTCTTAGAATGAGTTCCTTTGCTGTTTTTAAAGTCTTTTTCTCTTTAAATTCAGAAAAAAGCTTTCAAAACTGAAGTTAAAACTATTATCTTCAGTATCACTTTTTTCACCCTATTCTGTTGATAAATAAGAAGGAATGTGAGATTTGTTTAAAAGTAGTGGAAACAGTTTCCTTTCCTTTACATCAACATATACTCCGCAACATCCATTGCTTTAAGAAATATCTTCCGACTTTTTTCTTGTTATATTCATTCCTCAAGGATGTAGTTTTAAAGGCGTGGATAAGATGGTAGCAAGCTCAAGCTTCTTATATAAGTAATGCGAATCTATTTTTTAGCTGAATTTTTCCAGCTGATTACTGTAGACCCAGTCCCTCAAATATTAACTTTTCTAACTTTTCAAAAAATGCAATCAGTTGCGTAAAAGGGGAATAGCGCCAATGCCATTTGATTCCTTGTGGCTCAATAAATTTGTTACAATCTAGAGAAAATTTTAAAGTATTTTTATCAATTTTTCAAGAACTTTCCGTCGTTTCTAAGCATGCAAGTTTTGAATGATCACTGCAATATGAAAGATGAAGTAGCCGCTTTTGTTCAAACTTTTGAAAGCATATGATACTGGCTATTACATCAAGTTTGTATCTTCTGAATAAATCTGTGCTGTGGTAAATTAAATCTAGTTTGATATTCTTCATACATTGGCAATAGCTTGAGCGAGTGATTATAAATGACATAACGATTGTTTGCATTATGATATATTATTTTTTCAACGTTCTCTTTGTTCAAATATGGCATCATTGAGAACTAGTGTCAAGAGTGTAAAAAGCAAAGGTATTATCCTGAATCTCTGCTTGTGAACTCACCTGCATGCGTTTTTCGTAGATGGCTTACCCTTCGTCAAAAACTATCATGAACGGTGTCAACAGCGGGTAGGAATGTCTCAAAAATGAGATTTCCCATAGTTACTTTCCCGAACGCCAGAGTCCCCATGGCCCCAGCCGGGTCATTTATTTGGCATCAATCGACACCAAATGTCACATCTTAGCAAAAGGGTGTTAGAGACATCGTATCTTCTTCAAACTTGGCACCATCTTTATATGTTGCAACATTGTTGCATACAATGTTTCAAGGCCGTTACGCATCTAATGGGGGGGGTCCCCGCCTCCCCAAAAAACCTAAAAGTGACTTAGAAAGCTGAAATTTGGTGAGTGTATAGAAGAGAATAAATGAAATATACTATGGATATGTTAAAATAAATGGCGACTATATGGTCGAGCCGGAGCGGAGCTGGTGGTTTGCGGTGCCAGAATGGAATTCCGGCTCCAACCACATATTAGGAGCAACTGACCGTGTCTTACATATATGTTTTCAAGATGGTGTAGAATCATTTTTTTATGGAGTTCAGTTGGCCTGCTGGTTCTAATGCTTCTAGCACGACGTCTACATCGCTGGAATATACCCAATATTAGTACCTACCCTATGTTATAAGATACGAGGAGTCGATGGTGTATATTAGAAAGTGTTAGGGATGCTTCCTTCCATGAGGTAGTACCCAATCCCTCTTTCTAGCACTTCATAGCAAGCAGTGACCTACATCATAGACACACTTCCCCACCTATATTAGTGTCTACCCCTATGTTTGAGGTATGAGGATTCGATTGGTGTGTATTTGAAGTTGTAAGATGGTTCTTCCCTTCTATGAGTTAGTACCCCTCCCCTTTTTCTAGTGTATGTATTCAACTTTGTTATTTTTCAAGCTAGAGAATTGAACTTGGTGTCTACCTCTATGTTTCGAGTATGCCGAGTTGATTTCTGGCCTTACTGAGTGGATCGGAGCTTTCCTTAGGGTCCTTTTGCAACCGGTGCTGCGGTGCTCCAATATATATTTTTTTGGTTTTTAAGGCTTTTCTGGTTAAGATATTCTCTTCAAACTGGCTACCATGGTTGATTATGTTGACGGACCGCCTAGACGTGCAGCGCTGGCCTGGTCCGAGGTTTTCCCGCCGCCAGTGCGCAAGGAGGGGAAGGGGTCTGAGCCCCCCAAACGAAATGTTCCTAGAAGGTTGAAATTTGGTGAATGAATAGAAGAGAAATAAATGAATAAGTAATGAGTCTCATCTCCGGAGCAACATGCTTGAAGCCAAACGGGAGCCGGATTTGTGATTGATGGAAGTCCAGACTGAATTCTGGCTCCAGCTGCATATTGAGTCAATTGATGTGTGTTTATATATGTCTCAAAGGACATAGATTCCGAATTTTTGGGTTTCATCACCATGGTATGAACCCTCGTGAGAAGAAAAGAAGAAAAGCAATAGAGTGCAAGACAAGCGCAGAAGAAGAAGAAAGAAGAGAGAAGAAGAGAAGAAGAGAAGAAGAAGAAGAAGAAGAAGAAGGAAGAAGTAGAAGAAGAAGAAGAAGGAAGAAGAGAGGAGGATGGAAGAAGAAGAAGAAGGTAGAAGAAGAAGATAGAAGAAGAAAGAAGAAAAAGAAGAGAACGAAGAAGAGAAGAGGAAGAAGAAGGAGGAGGAGGATGAGAAGAAGAAGAATATGTTTAGTTAGAGGTCGTATACACACAGTCTTACTTTTTTTTTTTTTCAAACTGAGACATTTTTATTTATAGAAAATCTGTTTCATTACCAAAAGTTAAAGTTAAAAGTTATAGATAAAGTTTAAGTTAAATTAAATTTTCATGTTGAAGGATAAGATTTATATTTTCATGTATTAAATTACAAATGTTTTTTTTGAAAACATTTTCTTTTGATGAAAAAAACATTTTTGTTTTTCGAAAAATATTCTTTTGATGAAAAACATTTTTATTTTTAAAAAACATTTTTTAAACATTGTTCGGGCAAAAATTGGTCAAGACTCCACGAAAAACATGATTTTAGGGAACATAAAGCAATAAAGCAGTAAAAATACTACAGCAAACAGCCACCAAGGGGGTCCCCACCCAGTAAATCAATAGAGGTGTTTTACTGTTTTACTGCTTTACCTTACTTATTATTAATAAATAATATTATATATATAAGGTATATAATATATATATAATATATATATATATTATATATATATATATTATAATATATATATATTATATATTATTATATATTTCTC
>JABUQX010085620.1:0-5000 GCA_015478945.1 Trachelipus rathkii
GCAATATTTTTGATAACTTCATTGTAAGTATTAAATATTTGATTTTGGTTCTGGATGTATTTCTGATCAATTATTAATGAAAGTTTACCGATAATGAGAAGTCTAGAGTGAGAAAGTTAGAAAAATAATAATAATCTCCAGGCCATAGATAAATTCACTAGTAAAAATGCTCAAGATTGAGTTGAGCTTATGGTTCGTGCAATGAATGGTATTTTAGACGGTTGATGTCAAATAAAGGCGTTTTATGGAGGTTTATAGTTCCGACGGATTGGCAGAGTAGCTCTTTTTTTTATGTCTTAATTTTAGTACCCTGTAAAAGGTAAGGGAGGCAGATAAAAAAAACTGTAAACTTTTTAATAGTTGATTTTTTTATGTTTTTTATTTTAATGCGCTGTTTCTTTTGGTTATATTTTTTCTGTTTCTAGAAGAGATAGTCAAGTGATTTGAGGAGCTGAATAGGGAAGAACAAGGCTGCATTTTAGAAGTGGACAAAAGGTCCTTGGGAGCCAGCATCCCAAGAATTTATTATAATATAAACTGAAGATTCGTAATTGTAATTTAAAATTACATAAGAAATTACTTTATATAAATGTCTTTTTTAAAATTATGTAAATTTGATTTTAATTGTATCAAGACATTTTATCTAACTTAATTATTTTATTGTTATTTTAATTTTTTTTGTTGTTTATAGTTTGGAAAGTCGCTCCTATCTATATCCTCTGTTTAGCTATCTAATGAGTATGAAAAAAGTGAGATTTGGTTTATTTTTTTATGTATGAGGAAGCATAGTTATGCGAAATGGCTTGTATGATAGTGGTTGCCATCTTCTGGTGGAATGTTTACGAAGAGTAGATAGTTTATTTTTTTTTTTTTTGCTTAGAGCATTACGCTACTTCGTCTCATTTCAATGTTTAATCCTAACATTGTTTTTTTTTCATGAACTCAAGAGGAACAATACGTATTTTGAAGATGCTTCGAACTGTTAAATAAAAAGATAGAGGAAGACCGGGTACAAATTAAATTTTTTTATTCCGCCCAACAAGCACATCTAACTAACTACTACTACTTTACTACTATCAGCTTATCTTATCTACTCTACTTTTATTTACTTTACTGACTTGATTTTCAACTTTATAAATATATTGATAACCACAAAAAACAATAACAACTACTATACTGCACCATAACTAGTCCCAGTCAACCCATAATGAATAATAAATAATAATAATAAAATAAATAATAAATAATAATAATAGATAATCAATAATATAATAATAATAATAATAAGTTAAATTAATAATAGGCAAAAATATTATCCACGGTATAGCATTAAAAATATTTAAGATAAGATTTAATATTTATAAATTAAAATGCATAACACTTCCTTTATTTAAATGGTTGAAATAAATGAATTAAACACCTAACATCATATGACGTTTAAAACATACTAAAACTAGAGTGCAGAAAAAATAACAAATAATTAATTATCAATTTTTATAAGAAAAAAATTGGCTTAAATTGTTATCCAAAATACAAAGAATTCTATCATTTCCTATGTGAAAACTTTTAGGTTTTTTTTGAACTTTTTTTTTTTTTGTATCTGCCCAAACTATCTATATCCTATTCTGTTCACTTTAAAAAAAAAAAAAAAAAAAAAAAAAAAAAGCATAATTAATCGATAAAGGACATATCTATATCTTTCTTTCACATTTATTTTCTTATAAAAGTTATAAAAGTCACTTATTATTTTCTGTGACTTTTAAAACCCAATTTAAGTGTGGAGTTCTTCGTATCAAAACCCCATAGCCTATCGGTATTTGAAACTGTTATGTCGAAGAGGGACATAATATATAACGCCGAAAGATCCAGTTACTCTGTAGCTCCAGCACCTATTTTCTTAAATGTTGATGGTGTTCAAGACCTTGTTACCCGTAAGGTGCTTTTTAATAAATCATGTTGCGTTTCTTTTTGGCATTCCAGCTTACGGCTTTCTTCGGCTTTTATTAGAAATACTATATGTTCGGTAAGGTACCAAGGTTTCACTTAATGTTGAGTATTTTTAATTTGCATGTGTTGGTATTGCCGAACACTACATAAGTTTGATATTACAGTACTGTACATTATGGGTATTAAAAAGATTACTTATGTTGAATTTCAAAATTTACAGCGTTAGCAATGAATAGCCCACAAGGATTACCTATGATTGGTATTGCCAAGACATATATCTCTATGTGACTTTTACACGACTTTTTAACTTTATATGTATTTTCAAGTTTTTTTGTTCTTGTGTGTATTTTCTTTTTGTTGCTGGTGGTGTTTGTTAGCCCAACAATTTTCACCAATTGTTGGATGCTTGTTAGTATTATCGTCATCCCAATGTTTTGTTTGGAATTTGGTCAAATTAGAAAATAACCAAAAGTTATCGGTCTTTGCAGGCGGGTTAGCTAACTTACTCGGCATTCTGTGATTAGCTTTCGTTTTAATAATTGTGCCAGATATGTCAGGCATTTTTATATTTCCATAATTGAATCCCCTCTTTTGAACTGTTCTGGAAGATTACCTGTAAGAAAGTAGTAATTGCCATGTGACAAAATATTACAATTTACAGATTTATCATTACAAAGTTCACTGCAAAAAATTAATTAAATTTAATATTTAAAGTTTTATTGTATATATATATATATATATATATATTATATATATATATATAGTATAGTATCTATATACTAATATATATATTATATACCTATAATATATATATTACCTATATATATATATATATATATATAATAAGTCCATGTAATGCAAAATACTAAAAAAGTAGTTATATTAAAGCATGTCCACGAGAACTATTTTATAAATGATTAATTCTATTAAATTGATATTAAAAACCTAATTTATGAAGCATTACTTTAAAATTATCTTTACAAAATATAAAATATAAATTATATAAATTTTCACCTTCTTTTTAGTTGATTAAATCGTTGTATTTTTTACTACATTCTGGTATTATTTTTTTTTTGAAATAACTTATTAATGTTATTTATTCAGTTATTTGTTTTAACAGTTTATTTTTTGTTATAAAATATACTTATTAAAATATTACTAAGTTGTAATTATAAGTTAGCTCTTTATAAAATCCTACCTATAATTACATATTTTTTTATTTATTTATATTTTTATATATATTATTTATTATTATTTTATTTATTTTATTATTATTTTTTTCATTTATTTTAATAATTTTATTTTTTTTTTTTTTATTTTTATTATCTTAGTTATTTATATATATAGATATTATATATACTATATATATATTCTAATATATATATATATATACTATAATATATAATATGTTTATATAATATTATAACATATTATTGATATTATTATATATTAATATTTATTTATATTTTTATTTATTACTATTTTGTTTATCTATATATATTTAATGGTATTTATTATTATTAATTAGTTATATAGTATATATATATATAGGTTACTTATTTATATATATATAATACTAATTAATAATAATATATATAGCTATGTGTAATATATATATATAATTATATAGTATAAGTATATATATAATATATTATATATTATATATAATTATTATCTTATATATTATATTATAAAAGTGTGTGTTTTTATATATATATAGTTTATAATGTTATATATATAATATATATAGTATACCTATATATATATAGTATATACTATATATATTCTTTGTTATTTATATCTTCTATTTAGTATTTTTTATTATTCTTTTATTAGTTATATTAGTATATATATATTTATATATAGTATACTTATAGTATTTTATTTTATGTTATTAGTGTAGCGGTTGTGGTAATAATATATATTGGGAGGTGTGTATGTATAAATATATATTATATATATTACTGAATAGTTATATATATATATATATTATTTTTTAGAACCTATAATAGAGATTTTTATCAATTTGTTGGAAACAGATATGCAAGAAATAAGATGACCGTCTATGCGAGGAAGAAGCTTTGAATTAAGGTAAAAAATAAAAATTTAAGTTCTTTGAATGTAAAATAATAAAAACGAATTAAGGATCTTCAAGACGTTCATCAGAAAATTCAAATTATAATGTTCTATCCATATTTATTTATTTATTCTATTACTTATTTTTTTTATTATTTTATTTATCTTTTATATATTTATTATTTATTATTTTATTTTTTTTATTTTTCGTATTTATTTTAGTATTTTATTATATTATTTCATCTTTAAAAATATTTTTATTTATTTTATATTTTTATATCTGTTTTTTTTTTAGTAATATTATTTATCTTATTTATATATATACTATCTATTATATTATTTTGTATCTTTTATATATTATGTTTATTTATGTAAATATATATATATAATATATATATATTATGATTTATATTTAGTTACTTATTAATAGTTTTATTTTTTAATATTTTGTAGTCTGAGCCAATTTACTGTAATATTAATATTTTTATATATATATATATATATTATTTATTTTATTTTATTATTCTTATTATAGTTTTTTATTTTTATATTTATTTTTTATATGGTTTATTATCATAGTTAACCTTAAACTTGTAGGGTTGTCTTTTTGTGTTATATATAGATATATATATATTATATATATATACTATACTATCTACGTTATATATATATCATATATATACTTATATATAAATATATATATATATAATATATATACTATTATATAGTATATATATATATATAATTATATATATATAATATATATATCACTGATTCACTTGTCACACAACAGCTTCATCATCTGTAACAAGCATATAAGATTATTATCTCTCTCGTCTCTTGTCTCTCTCTCTCTCTCTCTCTCGTCTTTCTTTTGCGTCTCCTCTTTCTCTCCTCATCTTCTCTCCTCTCTCTCGTCTTCTCTCTCTTCTCTTCTTCTCTCATCTCTCTCTTTCTTTTTTTTTTTTCACATAACT
>JABUQX010085620.1:10000-22500 GCA_015478945.1 Trachelipus rathkii
CTCCTTTTCATTTTTTTCTGGTGAATTCTCATCTTCGTTCCCTTCTGCTGCTACTGGCGTTCACACCATTGATGACGTCGAATTCACACACACACACCATACAATAGTTTTTTATTATACTATAATTTTATTATATTATTATTTTATTTTTTATAATATATATACATATTAATATTTTTTATATGATATATTTATTATATATATATATTATATATATTTTATGTAATTATATTTCTTATTATATTTTTTTTATTTATATATTTTATATTATATAAAATATTTTTTTTATATTTTTTTATTATATATAATTATATTCACGATATTTTGTTATGTATATATTTATATTGTGTTATATATATATATATTTATTATATATTAAATATATATATATGATATATGATTATAGATAATATATATATATAAAAGTTACATCATTATTATTATCATCTCTTCTCCTATCCAAAAGATTGGGCTGAGATGCGTAGCATACACGCGGAACAGAAATAGTAGAAAGACATGCAGGGCACTTAATCCGAAAGAAAAGCTCTTCCCTGTTTTACGTTCTCACTTTTTTTTATACCTCTAAGCTGTAAGTGAACTCGTCGCTTTGAGTCGATAATAAAAAACGCTTTGCCTAGAGTTATGTTCACTTGACGGAATGCGTCGGACCCTCTACTGTTGGTATCTTCTTCAATTGCTGGTTGGTCTATTCCCCTGCGGGAAATATTATCATATGATATTATAATATATAATTTTTTTAATTTATTATTACTCTTTGATTATATATATAGTATATAAGTATATATATATATAGTAATATATTATAATATATATATACATAATATATAATACATATATATATATATTATATATATTATATATATTATATATTATATTTTTATATTTATTTTATTATTTTATAAAATATTTTATATATTTATTTTATTTTTATATTTTAATTTATAATATTTTTTTATTATATTATACTTAGTTATGTTCCTTTTTTTTATAAATATTGTATTATTTTTTGTTATATCTGTATACTACTATCTGCTTTATATTATTACTATATTTTGCTTATTATTTATTTTTATATATATGGTGGTAAACATTTTCTAATACTTTTCTAAACCGATGGCTTGATTAGGATTCATGATATATTCGCTTGATTGTTATTTTATCTTCAGTTTGTTTAATGTAACGAAAGAGTTGAATTTTCACTGATTGCTGTGAATCCGCTTTTCACTGATTCTTGTTGAATCGGCTCTTCCATATGATTCTGTTAACTTTTTTCATTATTTGTGTATTTCCATTATGCTATATTTTTATTATTTTTCATTATTTATTTATTATTATTATTATTATTATTATTTTTAGTTATTATTTTATTATTATTTATTTGTTTTTTTTATTATTTTGTATTTATTGTCATTATTATTATTAGTTTTTATTTGTTGAATATTATCTTCATTTTTATTTTATTATTATTTATTTTATTATAATATTTTTATTATTTTTATAATTAATATTATTATTATTCTTTATTATTATTATTGATTATTATTATTACTTATTATTATTATTATTATTATTGCATCTTTTATTTTTTTTTTTTTATTATTATTATTATGATCTATTTATTAATTATTATTATTACTATTTTTATTATTAACATTTATATTTTATTATTTTATGATTAATTATATGAATTATTCATTTATTTTTTTATTATTATTATTATTATTTTAATTTATATTAGTTTTATGTAATTTTATTATTTTTGATTATATTCATATTTATTATTTATTTTATTTTTATTTTATAAAGTTTTATTTATTATCTTATTTATTATTTTATTATTATTTTTTTTCTATTTTATTTTTGTTATTTCAATTATTCCTTTATATGTATTTTTTATTATTTATATTTATTTATTCTTAATTATATAGTTATTTATCTATTAATTTATTTTATTATTGTTATTATTTTTATCTTTTTAAGTATCAAAATATATTATTTTTTGAATTTCATTATTATTATTATTATTATTATTATGTATTATTATTCATTCATTTATTATTATTATTATTTTTAAACTATTAGTCTAATATATTATTATTATATATTATATTATTATTATTGTTAATAATGGATTATTATTATTATTTATTATTTATGTCATTCTTTTTTTTTTATTATTTGATCTTTTTTTCCTGTCTGTTCGTTTAAGCCTAGAGTTACAGCCTCCAGTCGGTATCCCTTAAATTCTGTCAGTTGTTGAGTGTTCCTTCAGATGTTTGGATCCTCTTTTTTTTCTCTCTCTAGTTTCATTTAATGAACGTTTTATGGCCCTTTTTTAATAAAACGTTTTCACTTTTATACTGGTACTAATTACCTTTTCATTGCTCTCTCCATCCGAAAAGGTTACCTACACAATGCGCAGAAAATATATATAATAATATATAATAATTAATAATAATAATAATAATAATAATTAATAGATAATAATATTAATAATAATAATAATAATTAAAAATAAAATAAAAATAATAGATATAATAATAATAATAATAATAATATATAATAATAATAATAATAATAATAATAATAATAATAATTAATAATGTAATTTCTTTTATTTAATAATTCTGACAATGATGAAATATATAATTTATAATAATTATTATAATAATAATATATTTATATTATTTATAATAATAATTAATTATTCTTTGTTATTTAATTTATATTTAGATATATAATATATTAATTAATTAGTTATAATATATAATAAATCAAATAAATAAATAATAATAAATTAATAACTGTAATTAATGAGATAAATATAATTAATAATAGATAATAATAATAATAATATAATAATCAATAATTAATAATGATATATAATATAATAATAATAATAATAATAATAAATAATAAATAATAATAATAATACTTGAATAATAATGAATAATATAAAATTTATAATAATTATCAATTATAATATATAATGATAAATAATAAATAATAAATTCAAATAATATAATAATAATTAATAAAAATATCATATTATTATATATATAATATATCATATATAATATTATATTTATATTATTTAAATTAATATATTATATATAATATTATAATCAATAATTAATAAATTTCTATGTAGCATTATTTTGAAACTGCCAAAATAATAACAGTTCTTTTCCCCAAAACCTCGATTTTCCAAATGTAGTCCATAGAAAGCACGATGAGAACTCCCCTTCTACCCAAAATGCCCCTCAAAAATTAATTCTCACTACTACGTTCATCTTGTAAAATCCTAACACCGTAATTTCCTTCACTTAGCTTAAAAATTATCGCCGAAACACTAATGCTATACTTTTTTTCAGCTATTTCAATAAGGCTCATATTAATTTGCATGTACTGATACATCTTTCTGACAAGTTATATAAATTTTTTTCCTTCATCTCAAACATTTAACACAAGTATCATGCAAACATCTTGTTCTGAAGCGCAGATTCAGAACTTATTCACAACACTCCTCCCACAATATTGCTTGCTTTGAGCCCATGTGTTTCGTAGTTGTAGGAAAACCTCATCACATCGCACCTGTGGCTACACAAATCTGGTACTCTGCTTTTGAACAGATGTAGAGTCTAGGCCTTTTTTCAGCAAATTGTATACTCTTATTGACCATTTTTCAACTCTTTTTGCACCTAAAAACTTGATTTCAATCACACCACCAATGTTTTATACTATGCTTATTAGCATAATAACAACATAACAACAAATAATATAACATTACTATAGGACGTAGGTATATAATTTTCTCCTTAAAAGAAAGTCCTTTCGACTAGTACTATTCAACAAGAAGGTTCTAATCCTTTTTCTGCCTTGAGCTCTTGCACCACCTAACAGAACTGCTGTGCATGATGCTCGATTCCATTCAATATTATTCAGATAGTATTTCGAAACATTTCTTCTTTTTATTTCCACCTCCCTCTTTAACGTCAGGTTATATATTATATTTTATTTATTTATTTTTTTTTATATATTATCATATTTTTATTATATTGATTAGGAGCGTGTTATATTATGGATTATTTATTATTATGATTTTTTGAATATAATTATTATTATTAGATTGAAATCTATGGAGAAGAGGGGGTAAAAGACTTGACAGAAAGAATTCCAGAACGAGCGAAGTGATTAATCTTGGAAACTATAAGAAAAACAGGGTTTGAGAATTCAACAAATTGTCTAAACTTATTTGTTACAAGCATTTTAATCTATGAGAGTATGAGCTTATCATTAGTTCTATTAAATATATATAAGTAAATAGAGGATAGATATATAAAATAATAAATATTATAGATATAATAATAATATAATAGATAAGATAGATGAGTATTCTGTGAATTATATGTATTAGAATAAGTAATAGATAATAATTAGATATAAAATAATAAGCAGTAAGACATATAAATATCATAGATAGATAGACAAATATATCGCTATATAGATAGTAAGAAAAGATAGATATATAGATAATTAGATAAATTAATAGATAAAATTAAGATAAGAAAAAAAAAAGAGAAAGAGAGATAATATACAAAAATGGGATAGTTTTTCGATTTATAGAGAATGTATGAAATATTCCCTAAGCCATCAGTTGACTTAAGTATTAAAGATACGAACATAAAATATATATATATATTTTTTTAAAATCTTATTTGTTTTCACAAAACTTCACCTATGAAGGTTACTTAATAATATTTCCTCAACACAACTTTTAAAAAATGTTTTATTATTAGCTAAATTACAAGCACTTACATCATAAATACCCCAATACCAGAAACTTTATTAAATCAGCGAATCGTACAATTTTATTCATTGATAAAAACGGACCCGAATTCTTCCTTATCTTAATATATAAGTGTCAGTTAAAGTGTGAAAATGCTTTTTAATAAACTCTCTATTCAAGAACGAATTTCCTTCGATTTATTTCCTGATTTACAATAAAAGTTTTTGTGACTATTTCTTGCCCATTAAGTTACATCCTAATAATAATATTAAAACAAACTGCCAAAGGTGGTTTTCAAAGTTGAGGAAAAGTGAACATTTTTATAAATTAAATTATTTTTTTTTTATTATTTAAGTTGCAAAAATATTTTTAATAGAATTTAACATAAGAACAACTGTTTTGATTATAAGCAAATTTGTCTTCTCATAATTTTGTTATTTGGCAACTTTAAGCACAATGTAATATTTGATTGTTACGGCACGATCCAAAAAAAAAAATCATTTATATATAAACCAACTTAAAGGAAATTTTTAAAGAAATAGTCTTTTTCTACTTAGATAATTTTTTGTATACTCAAAAGAATTTTTTTTTTTTAAATTTCCAAATATATATTTTTTTAATTATTTTCCAAGAACAAATTCAAAACTATTGCATATACAAGAAATTATCTAAATAAAAATGTGTATCTCCCTTGACTACATATCTCTGAAAAATTCATCCTGACCGCAATAAAAGAAAAGAATTATTGCAATTTTTCAATTTTAAAAACAAAACAAGTAAACGTTTTGAATTTTCAACAATTTGCTGAGACTCGAAATTTCAAAAAAATTCAAAAAACTATTTCGCGTGGCATTTTGTAGTAATGGCCCGCATAATATAATTAAAGTTTGAAAGTCATTTCCGGAAAAAATGTAGAAAAGCTGAAAGGAACAATGTCAAAAACAATTAGGTTTTGAAAAAATGAAAATTTTGAATAAAAAATTACTAACACGACACAGAAATAACACCTGAAAACGAAGTTTTGGAGGTCCAGAAAGTCAAAGTATGCTTTTTTCTTGATTAAAACTGGCTGAGGTAAAAATTTTATGTCCAATTTTTAAGGTTTAAAGATATTGTAGGATTTTAAAGTGTTCCTTAACCCAATCTTCAGCATGTTGACACACACACAAAGTAATTCATCTGAAGTCATAAAAACAAGCTTGTTTATAAATCAGAGTAATCACACATATAAATATTCATCATCGGGCTTTTCTTCTCTATAGAGAGGGATAACATTACTTTTTAGGAAATATTGATTTCCCCCTACCTCCAACACAATATCTTGTATGAGGCATATTCATCATCAGGCGGGGGGGACCATCTGTTGCATGAATATATAGCAACGAAATAAAAGAAACACTTTTAAAGAACAGAGAACAACCTTCTGGCCATTCAATCTATAAACGATTAATGATGCTAAAAATAAGTCTCGAGAGAAAAGATAATAATAAAATTACTGGAGCAAGCTAAAAGTCTAAAGAAGCATAAGGAATATTTCACCAATCACTAGGTAAGGTAAACCTTGAGCTTGGATTATTTCCAGCATGGAAATAGTATCCCCAAAGGTCTACCTAACTTTGTAATATAATATATAATATATATATATAATTATATAATTATATATATATATATATATATATATATATATATATATAGTATTATAATATATAAATATATATATATATATTTAATGTTATATATAATATATATATATATAATATATATATATATATAATTAGTTTTGAATTTTTTTAATATTAATAATAAAAATTAAGGTTCCAAAGGAATTCCATATTTTTAATGGGCGAGTCCCCCTTAATTGAGGAATCAACCTGCAGGATACATGAAAGACCCAATTTTGGCTTACCTCTTACACCCCTTATCCGGGTAATCCCCAAGATGATCTCTGCTCGGGAGTCGATCGACTCCGCCTCTGTTTCTGACACCTTTCATTTGTCTGTGTATTATTATATATATTATATATATATAATATATATATATATATATATATATATAGTATTATATATATATTATATATATATATATATGAGTATATATATATATATATAATATAAGTTTTATAATATATATTAATATAATATTATTATATATATATATATTAGCAGTAGTAAGTTATTTTCAATAAAAATATGGGCTTAGAATAGGACATGTTAGCTGTAAAAGCAGTTCAGAACGCAATAAAGCAGTACATCACCATTCCTGGGGAAGGGAAGTCTACTGGGGCTGCTTACGCTAACTGTTTACTTTGCTTTGTAGGGTGTATGAAAAAACATTATAGAATTAGCAAGCTTTTAAAAAACAATCAAAAAAACAAAGAATTTTTTTTAATAAAAACAAATGTCCTTAGCAAAAAATAAATTGTTTTTTTAAAAACAAAATATTTTTTCAAATGCTGAAAATTGAATATTGTATTATTAAACGTAACTTTACTATCCCATTCTCCACACTGGCAGCAGTACCGGGATCCGGTAGCTGGCTGCCAGCATGACTCATCTGCTCAACCCCAATGAGATTCCCTTTTCTTTCCATTTTCTTAATCCAAACTTCCACTTGCCTAACGCACTCTGTGCTTTTCTTTCCTGACTCTACTCCAGCGCTGAGTCCGCCTCCGGCTACATCATCGGTTCATTCGATAATTCAGGTGCTCCGGCATATGAGACCTCTTCTTTTCCTTTTTTATTTTCCTTCTTGCTTCTTTATCTGTTACGCAATACATTTTTTTTTTTAACTTGGGAACCCTCCATCAGGGGGTTCCTTGACAACTTTGACAGTTCTCAAAACCTTCAAAAAATGAGAACCTCGTCGTTGAAACATATTATGGGACACATAATTAGTGTTACGTACATGTTTACTAACTCGGCCCCGCACCGGAGCCAGCATAGTTTCTTGAACGTACTGAAAATGTATTTAATTTCAAGAAACTATCTTTTCCAACCTACATTATCAAAGGTTCACTTAAAAAAGCAAAAAATAAATTCTACAACCCAACCACCGTGACCAACACGCACTCCCTCACCTATCTCCCTTTCCACAAATACATAAACAAATCCTCAAAACTTTACCTTCATCATTAAGACTAACTTCCTCTAACACCTCTTCTCTCGAAAGAATCTTCAAACCTCCAACTCACTCAAAATAACATCTCACAATGCATATACAAAATCCCCTGCCATCAATGCCCCTCACATTACATAGGCGAAACAAATGATTTTAACAGAAGACTCAATCAACATAAATACGATCTTAAATACGACTCTCAAAATTCTGCTCTCACCTCACATAGATCTAGTCTCAATCACAACATTAACATAAAAGATACGTGCCCCATATTAAAGGTACTAGACCCCACCAAACGTAAACTCGTAGAATCACTATGCATACAGAACCTTCCTAATTTTACTTGCAAAAAGGAGAATATACGTTCAATCTCACACTTAACAACATTCTTACCTACCACCACACCATTTTTCAAAAAATATAAAAGAAAAAAATTTACTTAAATTTAAACTACTTTTCATATTTTCAACAGTTTTACATAATCTTACAAAAATTTAATAATTTTTTTATTATCCTTCAAATAAAATCATCTGAGGAGGCCTCCAGAAAAATTAAGAAACCGAAAGCTTACGAAATCTTAAACTATCTTATGTAAGATAGCTGTAGAAACTTTTTAATAAAATATATAAAATTAAAGCCTTCTATTATAATACGTACCAAACTCAGCGAAATATAGCTTTGATCATACCACTATATATATATAATATATATATATATATATATATATATATATATAAATAAATAAATATATATATATATATATATATATATATATATATATATATATATATATATTGTTTTTTTTTTTTATAACATATATAGAGTGTGTTTGTGATATATAGAGACAAACTTTGGTCGGGTATTGCTCACAAGAAATAGAGCCTAAATGTCTTTATACACATATGGCCGGAAACGCACCGTTTCCGAGATATAGCGACATACAAATGGTACCAGAAAACACGTGTAACACACACAGGTTTACATTGGTATCAATCGGATTTGCAATGCACATAGTGAGATACAATGTGTATGAGATACCTAATTGATATAACTTCCGTCGATCGAAAACCGCACATGTTTCCTAATAAAAGCAGCATAGTTGCCATAAACTGCACCAAATCTTAATAATATAATTAAATGATATCAACAATACAATGAATACTAATAATAGTAATGAATAATAAATAATAATAATAATAATAATATGATAATCAATAATAATAATAATATAATAATATAATAATAATAATAAAAATAATAATAATAATATTAATATAATAATAATATAATAATAATAATAATAATAATAAATAATAAATTAATAATAATAATATAATATAATAATATAATAATATATATAATAATAATTATAATAATAAATATTAGAACGGATAATAAAACTAGAGGTAATAATTTAAAAAAATACTGATAATAATAATAATAATAAGAACCAAAAAAATATTTTTAAACACTACCAAAATTCATATAAACATTCGAATAATATTTAATAATAATAACAGAACATATATCAGAATTTCAGTTGGACGACCATATTTGTGGACCCACCAAGAGTACACAGTTCGACGACGTTTTCAATTATTCATGAATGGAGAACATATCGTTACGAAATTCTTATTTGCCGACATCGTACACTTGGCAACATGGCTGAACGCTTGACATAAACAGAACGTAACCTATACGTTTGGAGACACATACGTAAACTAGTTTATTCTGTATCTCGTCATTGTAATACAGAGATAGTGGAGCACCTTTTGTAACATTGCACAAGCTATGGCGTACCCATTTCAGGAGCAGGTGGGCATGTTATTTACATATGGGAAGGCAAACGGTAACGGTAGGGGGGCCGCACGGTAATATTTAGACACCTACCCAGATCGCACTCAGCCACACCATAGCACCTTCGCAAGCATTTATCTACGATTCTGTGAGAGTGGCACTCTTGTACCTGCAGCGGCCGAACGAGGACAACCACGAGCTGTTCGTACACCCGCCGTAGAGGAAGGTATTCTTGCCATAGTTGACAGGGATCCCAGCGTTAGCTCCAGACAGATTGGCCAGCGGACCGGCGTCTCTAATACCACAGTGTGGAGAATACTGCACGAAAATTTGCTGTACCCATATCACCTTCAACGTGTGCAGGGATTGTCACCGGCAGATTATGTACCACGGTTACGGTTCTGTCAATGGTTTCGGCGTCACATCATTCCACGAAATAAAACGTCCTTAATCCTGTTCACAGATGAAGCCTGTTTCGGTAGAGACGGCATCACTAACCATCATAACAACCATCTATGGGCCGACAGGAATCCACATGAAATAATACAAGTACGGCACCAGCAACAGTTTCGCATAAATGTATGGGCCGGTGTTCTTGGTGACTATCTTATCGGACCATATGTTATTCCGGAGCGCCTCAACAGCCAGGTTTATCTACACTTCCTACGGCATACGCTCCCAACCCTTCTGGACGATATTCCGTTAAATATCGTGCGAGACATGTGGTTTATGCATGATGGTGCCCCGCCTCATTTTAGCGCTCAAGTTCGGGGGTATCTGAATGGTAAATTCAACAATAGATGGATTGGTAGAGGTGGTCCGGTGCCATGGCCCGCACGTTCACCCGATCTCAACCCCTTAGATTATTACTTATGGGGACACCTGAAAAGCCTTGTGTATAATGAACCTGTTGCTGACGAAGCTACTCTACACCACCGTCTATTAAACGCCTGTCAGGACATTCGGCAACGGGCTGGAACATTTGAGAGACTACGTCAGTCAATGACAAGGCGTGTAGATGCCTGTATTACCTCTAGAGGAGGTCATTTTGAACATTTATTGTAATGGATACAAACAAATATACTGTACCACGTAACGTTTGCATTACTATGTATGTACCTGTAATAATAAATGTTTCATTACTATTCCTATTGCTGTCACTATTGTTCTTTCCTAACAGTAAACGCCTTTCATCGATTAAGCAGACGCTAGGCAAGTACTATCGTTATTAGTATTACTAGTAGTATTGGTAATGTATTATTTCCTACTGTACTGTCATTAATGTGTAATCTTAAGTGTGTAATAATATAATATGTGCACCTATGTTACAAGCAGACCATTGCGTGCTAAACCTAACAGGAAAGGTGAGGTTGGTACCTTTCTGGTACCATTTGTATGTCGCTATATCTCGGAAACGGTGCGTTTCCGGCCATATGTGTATAGAGGCATTTAGGCTCTATTTCGTGTGACCAATGCCCCACCAAAGTTTGTCGGTCTATTCCTGAATTATATATATATATATATATATATATATATATATATATATATATATATATATATATATATATATATATATTATATATATATATATATATATATATATATATATATATATATAATATATATAAATATATATATAATAATAAAAAATTTAATAAAAACCACTTTTTAAAAAACTTTAATTAAAATGAAAATTACTAATAGTTGACGTTTCGGGACCTAAAACAACTCGGTCCCCTCCTCAGAACTAAAACTAATTTCTAAAAAGAATATAACAATTTTAAAATGACTGTAAAAACAGAGTATAAAAAGGTCACAGAGAAAATTATAGGGTGGCGTCTCATTCTCTTTCTTCTTATTCATTACTTATTCAATATTAACGTTTCACTCCTATCTTTTATGAATTTTTTGGTAATGGAATCAAAATTGAAAAAACCCTCGGACAAATTAAAATTATTTCTTGTTGATATAAAAAATGATTCCATCATCTGATTTAAGTTTTTATCCTTGGACCGGAATAGAAAATATGCTCCATCCCAATTCATAACATGTTCTTCACGGGTTATGTGTCCAAAAACTGCGCTACTTTGATTCCCTCTTCTTACTCCTCCCTTGTGCTGGTCGATTCTAATTTTCAAGGACTTAAGCGTTTCTCCATAATATGATTCATTGCACATATCACATGGAATATGAATATGATAAACACCTCCCATAGCCTCTCTTTTTGTAGTATTGTTAATGACTAAGGTGCGTGAGAGAGTTTCAGGGAAATTAAAGATCAAATTAATGTTAAATAATTGCTTAAGCATAAACTTAAGATCCAAAAGAGGCGGAGAAAACGGCACCACTTTGATATTTTCTAAATCAGGAGGAGAGTTTTCCTTCAATCCCAAGAAATTGGAATATGCTTGTTTATGTTTTCTTTTAATAAGATGTTGGGGATAAGCCAGTTTCGCGAAAGTTTGAAATATAAAATTAATTTCTTGTTGTAAAAATTGGGGGTCACAATAATGAAAAGCCCTAAGGAACATATTAAACATTATATTATTTTTAATATAAGGGGGATGATAAGAGTAATAATGGAGAAGTTGATTTTTTTTGAGTTGGCTTACGATATACTTTATAGGTTAAATGAGTTCCTGTTTGGGTAATTAATAGATCCAGAAAAGGTAAGTGTTCATTTATCTGGCTTTCGAAAGTAAACTTGATAGAAGGAGTTAGATCGTTATTTGCAGAAGAAATTGATTTATTGGGAAAGACTTAGGTATAATAGCAA
>JABUQX010085620.1:27500-30912 GCA_015478945.1 Trachelipus rathkii
GGGTACAAAACATCCCCAATCCATGTGAACTAATGGTCGTCAAGAAATGGACTTCGCACTTCTAAGGTGGGGGAAACAGAAGTTTCCTGCCATCAGATCTCAGAAGGGACACCTCTTCTCAGTCAACAAACTGTCGTTTCAATAATATCAAAGATATACCAGCCAGAAAACACCTTGGGCTCGCTCAAAGCCTAACACTCAACCATCTTGAAAAGAACGGTGCTTCATCCAAGATCAGCATTTCATAGTTATTTTGATTTGCCTGAAATGCTGATATCACATATACTTAACATCTCTAAACTAGTCTTTAATTCATATTTTGCCGTAACACCTATCTATAGTTTGTAATCAATTAATTGTAGATCTAACCATTATTTTAATGCTATTCAAAGGCTCCAACATGTACAGTATCAAAATGCACCAAGCCTACCCCATTCAATAAATTTCATTGTACTTATGATCTATATTTGTTTTTGCGTGGTGAGTTGTGTTTACTTACACCCCATTTCTCCTGCAATAAAATTAAGACATCGCAAACCTGCTCAAATTACCCATGTCATAACCTCCAAAGCCAATAGCCTCTCACCATTTCGAGTCTCATCTTCCCTATGTTCTGATAATAAAATATAATTGAATTCAGATCCCTTCCATTGTCCTAAAACAATCGGGCAACATACATCCAAACCCATTCATAGCAAAGTATATTTTTTCAAAGTTCAACAAATATATCTCAAAAATCAACCATCAATAAAGTGTTCCTCCCCACTGCAATAGATGGATCCATAAAAACAGATGTTTCCCTTTTACGACCCTGCCCCATCAAAACCACACATGGACTTGCTTCATCTGTAACCCCCCAACAACGTCCCAAACTCTAAACAATTTGAACAACAATAATTTAACAACAATAGTCCTCCAAGTCAATATAAATGGCTTGAACAACAAACATCCAGAGATTCCAGCTTTAATCTAAAAGCACAACATTGACATAGTTCTAATATAAGAAGCTCACACACCACAAAACATAACAAGAACACTATCTTACGGATAGGATTCCATTTATTTAAACACTCAAAAAACCACACCCTATTAACATTGATTAAAAACCACCCATTCTACCATAACATCGCACCAGAAACCACTAATCTATTAAATGATCCTATCCTCAAAATCTAATCATTTATTAACCTCATCAATAAAACTTCCCACAACATATTAAACATATACATCCTCCATCCCGCATCTCAATAATGTCCGAACAACTAAAAATACAACTTAAATTCTATCAATACAATTAACAATTTAATAGCAGGAAGCGACTTCAACGCCCATCACACAGACTGGTACAGAGTATACCTCACAGATAATAGAGGAATCCACATTCTCGAAGAACTAGATACCATAAATATACAAACTACAACAACTTCCCCATCCGAATATCACCTCAACCAAACACAAAATCAAACATTCCCAGATATCACTTTCCCCTCCCTTTCTCTCTTCACCAACACAACATAACATGGAAAACAGAAATAGATCTGCCATCAAATCAAGTCCCAATAATAATGGCATATACAACATCAAAAATAACCAACAACAAAGTAACATCAACTATTACAAAGTAGAAAATAGCTAATTGGTAAAATTTCACCCAATACTTGAGAAATGAACCTACCACAACTAGAAATCAGCAACTCCCACTCCCTAAGCAAAGCCAAACATAAATTCACCAAAGTAGTACATAAAGACTCCAACCATTACAGGACCATAGAATGCACCACAACCCTTCTGTTGCGCGAGTTTTCATTGCTTTCAAACTCATTAACTGCAACCAACGAATATGGTTGCCATTAAATAAACTAATGATCAAACAAACATTTACTGCTTCTATCGAAGAGTATCCCTAATAGTGCTAACATATATATATATATATATATATATATATATATATATATATATATATATATATATATCTCTACATATATATATATATATATATATATATATATATATATATATATATATATATATATATATATATATATATATATATATATATATACATATATATATATATATATATATATATATATATATATATCTATATATATCTATATATATATATATATATATATATATATATATATATATATATATATTAATAATTTGCAAAATTAAAATTCTTAAATCATGCAACGAAAGGTTGCCCGCAATTTAGTCTGAAGGACTAACTTTCTGATCAGATGCGAAAGGCTATTCGGAGATTTTACTATCTTTATGTTTCGTGTTTTCGCGACAATTTTGGCTAATCTTTTATAAATATTCATTTTTCTTGTAACTTTGCTCCCTACAATAATCTAAATTACATAAACTTCCACCAGACATTCTATATATATATATATATATATATATATATATATATATATATATATATGACAGTAAATATATATGGAATATATATATATATATATATATTATAATATATATATATCTTCTTCTAAATATTTATATATAACAAATATATATATATATATATATATATAATAATAATAATAATATATAATATATATATATATATAACATAATATATATTTATATAAATATATAATAATAATATATATGTAATAATATATATATATCTTTATATATGTATATATATGTAATAATAATAATAACATATATATATATAATATATATATGTATCATATATATAATAATAATAATATATGTAATATGTATAATATATGTATATATATATCTAATATAATATAATAATATTAAAATAATAATAATAATAAAAATAATAATAATACTATGATAATATAATAATATATAATATATATAACTCTTAATATATATATATAATAATAATAATAATAATATATGTATATATAATATAATATATGTAATATAATAGTAATATATATATATAATATATATGTATAATAACCTAATATAATATGTAATATAATATATGTAATAATAATATAATATGTATATATATGTATAATATATAATATATTAATATAATAATATATATATATATATATATATATATAATAATAATATATATATAATAATAATATATATAATAATATATATATGTATATATATATATATATATATATATATAATATATATATATAATATATAATGTATATATATATAATATAATAATAATAATATATAATAATAATATAATATATAATATATATATATATATTATATAATAACTATATATATATATATATATAATATACTCATAATATAATAATAATAATATAATAATAACATATATATATAACTATATATACTCTATATATATATATGTATATATGTATATATATATATATATATATATATATAACTAATAATAATATATATAATATATTTATAATATATATAATATATG
>JABUQX010085621.1:0-30867 GCA_015478945.1 Trachelipus rathkii
AATTAGTGTAATAATTGGGGATAGGTAATTAATTAATTAGGTAGAGTAGAGAGTGAGAAAGTTTGATAGAATGGTATAACTCCTGCATAGGTTTTAGATAGATAGGGAATTTATGTGAGAAATATAAGATCAAGAGTGGATGACAGATTAGTGAATAATGACTGGATATTGAAATTGTGTAGCAAAGCAGTTTATTGGAGGTATATAAGTTTCCAAAGGATGGAGAGATAGCAGTAATGTAGCCTTTAAAAAATAAGGTAAGGAGAATTTCGGGAACTAATAAGGGAATTAGTTTTTTGAGTATTGTTATATATATAATATGATTAATATGCTGGGTATAATTTTGTATTTGCGATAATTGTTCTGAGGATACATGATAAAATGAACCTTATTTGAGTGACTGAAGAACAAGATGCATTTAGAAGTGCAGAAGTGGATGTGTACTCAGATTTTCAAACAATGAAACAAAATTTGAAGAAAATGATGGAGAAAATATAAATTTAACTTTGAGTTATATATGGATATTGACATCATTGTAACAGTATTTAATCTGCGCATACAGGAATTAATATGTAGGAAGCTCCGTGATGGCAGGTATGTTAATTATAGAGTTAATGGTAATTATTATAGGTATGATAAGTAATTATTTATGAATTGGATTCAATAATAAGTATATGTAATTTATATATTAATTATGTGTTAATTAAAAATAGTGGATTAATTGGATATTTAAAATGAATGGTTATTAATTATTAATATATGTATCCTGTAAGAGGTGTATAGAGCTTTATAATTTAATTAATTCATTTGAGCTGTTTTAATTTAGTAATATGGATGTATAGTGAGTACTGTATATAGTAGATTATGAAAGGTATTAGTAAATGTTTTAGTTATTGGGGAATATAATGAAATATTAGACGTAATAGTAAGAAAAGTTGATATTAGATGATTAGTGAAAAATGCTCTAGCATATTTGTATCGCCTGATTAAGCTTGCGTTTCTACTTATTATCATAACTCTTTTAAATACATTCTATTTCTGTATAATGATTATTAGCTAACCTCATATAGTTCACCTATCAAATAATCTGTGAGAAGTATTACTGGTAGGAAGGATAAAGAGAGCATGAAAAATAAAAGAAATAAAAAATAATAATATATATATTATTTATATATATATATATATAATAAATATATATATATCATATAATATATATTATATATATGATATATATATATATATATATAATATTAATATAATATTAATATATAATGATAATGGTCACTGATATTAAAACTCCACCTGTTTTTTGTTAGTAAAAAAAAAAAACCCTCACTATCATATCCTGTTCATTAATTATATAAGATTATAGTAGACTAAATAAAAAATTTATATTGGGATTATTTATATATATCTTATTATAAATATATAAATATGAACAAAAATTTATATATATATATATATACTATATTATGTACCAATATATTATAGTCAATATTTTTTGTAAATATTTGGGAAATTTTTTATATAAAATTTTAATGAAATTGCACACTTTTGAGAAACTAACATACTAGATTTTTTTTTGACTTCCAGTTCTCTTCCACAATATTTTATTTGAATTATGTAATATTATAGTAAAAATTGTGAATTTAAATTAATGTGGTTACTATCTAAAATCAATATATAGACCTAATTCCAGAACAAATTTATAATGTAAATTTGTATGCAGCCATCAACAACACATACATCTATCAAACTAATGTACTTAAAATTAAAATCGCATTGATAATGTTATAAAAACCTATAAATGTAATAATTTTATTTGAAATGTCATATATATATATGCGCTAGTAACTTCCTAGTCAACATGCTCTATCAACATGCTGTATGGTTATTTTTTCACTTCTGTCAGTGTTAGGGTAGTAAATAAAAAAATAAATAAAATGTTACATAAAAATATATATAAAACAAAAATATAAAAATGTACTATATAAAAAATAAAACACTTTATTTTTTATTTATTGCTATTTTAGATAATTATTATTAATATTTTGTTATGTTAGCATTTGAAAAAATACATGTTATATATTAATAAATTATTATTTATATATATAGTATATAAGGTATAAGGAAATCGTATTCCTCGGATGGTTTATATAACGGAATCTGATAGGCTACTCCTACACCATGGTTTTAAGTAATTGAATTTAATTATCACTATCTACTATATAACCTACCATCCTAACCTTTTTACTAGTGCACCTAAACATATTTCTTTAGCTTATTTCTCGAGCTATCAAGAGCTGAACTTGTAGTCTAAATTATGTGTCATTATTTATTGAAAGTATAACTGTTAATTAGTCCGAATTTTTAAAATGTAGTCATAATAACATATATATTTACCAGCTCTAGAAGGGAGGTGGTTTTGGGAGATGGGTTTTTTTACATTACAATGTTTTTTTTTTAACTAAATATTTAGTTTTTTTTAAAATTGTTTAGCTTATTTCTGAGCTACTAGAGCTTGAAATCATTGGTGCAAATTAGTATATGTCTTTTGAGTATGCTAGCCCGAGTTATTTTTTAAATGGCTATAATAATAATCAATATTACACACGCACACGATATTTTTGTAATGGCTTTTTTTTTTTAATACTAATACTCCTAAGATTTTTTTTATTAAAAATAATTATTGGGTCTAAATAATTTTAAAAATATTTTTTAAATCCATAAATCAATTTTTATTTTTCCTGTTATATATAATTGTTTAAACTATCTACATTCTTAAGAATATTTAATTATATAACTAACTCTATGTAACACTTCTGCTATAAGGTTAATAGTATATTTATATTATAGTGCACATAAATAGGTGTTAAATTGTAATAATATGAAAAATAGTACTAATTCTTTTTTACTTGATTGGTAAATTTGTATTTTATCTATTTATTATAAATATTTTAATAATCTATAAGTTAATATATATAATATATAATATATATATATATTTTAATAATATTATAATATATATATTATATATTAATATTATTATCTATATTATATTATATTATAAATATAATATATGCTTAATATATTATTATATTATATATATATATATATAATATTAATATATATATAAATAAATTATATATATATATATAATATATATATAATATTATATATATAATTATATTATATATATTATTTAATTTATATTCATATTTATATTATAATAATAATGTAAATGATATTATAATATATATATACTGTAGATTATAAATATATAATTATATTAATAAATTATAATTAATATATATTTAATTAATACTTATAATAATATATATATATATAATATATAATATATATATATATATTATATATATATTATAGTCAACAACTACGAACAAATATTGATATAGCTGATTTATATAGGTCTGTTAATTCATTATAATAATATGTATACATATATATAATAATATTATTAATATAATATATATTATTTATTATTATATATAATTATAATATATATATATATATATAATAACTGGTATATTATATATAATATATATAATATATATATAAAATATAATATTATATATATATTATATATTATATTATATATATATAATATATATATATATATATATTATATATATAATATGATATTAATATTATATATTGTAAGCGGAAAAATGAAATCCTATTCGCCTCGTGTTATATACTCTAATTTATATAAGTATAGAATAAAATGGAGGGTGAACGAAATTAAAAACACTAATTATTTTCATATAATTATATATTTTCACATAACTATAATACTCATATTAACTTAATATAGTAATTGTTTAATAAATGGTTTTTCATAATTAATCTTACAAATGTCTATATATGGAAGCTAAAAGTAAAGGTGTTATGCAAAAGCTCTTGATATAAAAAGAGAGAGACGCTACACAGGGCTGCTGTAGACGTGCATTAGATAGGAATAAGTACAGGAATAGATATGTTTTATAGCTCGATGAGGATACTATGAAGCGTAGCAGAGAGGTTCAGGAGGTAAATGTGGTAAGAGATTTGGACAGGATGCATTAACAGGTTAAATGTTTCAGAGAATGTTATAGTATATATCTCTTATGTTTTATAAGGCAGTAGTGTGTGTATTAATGGTTCGTGGACATTTTGAAGTGATCAGTATTGTGGACATGTTTGTGAGGGTATGTGTGGTGGGAACTGCACACACTTAGTCTGTAAGGAATAAGGTAGTCTACAGTGTCATAATACCTGAAGTATGTCCAATAAAAAGTATTTTCTTTGTAGATGTTAAAGATGCCGCGGTTTCGAGCTTTTTAATAGTAATTAAGGTGTGGAATTCACTTCTAGGATTGTGTGACAACCAAGAGTCTCGTACATAATGGGTAATATTAAAAGTGGTGTCAGATAACAGCTGTGAGACTTTCTTGTTGTAGTGACATTGCCGTATTAACTTCATATTTTCATAAGCACGACATTCACGAAACTTCTGTCTTAGTGTAGCATTCGTGTAAATGCCTGTTAACCTAATTTGTGTTTGTACGACACACCTATCACTCCATTTTATCGCGTTCTAGTAAACTTTGGAGGGACAGATTGGTTAGTTATTACAATTATAGATAAACTGTTATTTCATTCCATGATGATTGACGGGATATTACGTTTTAAATACAACTTAATCTATTACTATAGCATCGGCTGATAATGATTATATTTTTTACAACATACGTGACTAGTTAAATTAATTTTTCGATGCATCTGTTTCACCAAGGTTTTAATCCCTTAAAAACATAATTAATTATAGTTTATTAATCATATTTTCTTATTAACAAAAATGAACTTATAATATTAATAAGAAACGATAAATACTTTAAAATAATTACCAGACCCTTATCAGTAGATACTTATTCTGCGGATTAATTTTCCTGATTATTATCTTATTTCTTGTCTTGACCAAATATCCTCATTCGTAACTTATTTCTTCGCGTATTATAATATGACTTCTCACTATATGGCCTGGTGTAATAAAGTCGAAGGCAATCTATTTTTAATTTATATTTAAAATAACTATAATCATCATCTATTATACTTTCAATTCTTGATCTGAATATAAACAATATTAATTAGTTATAAAAGCTGAATTTGACTATATATAGCCTACTATCATAAATTAGTATACTTAAAGAAGATATAACTCTAATGGTGTTCCTATACGTATATCTTACAATAATTTAATAAAGCTTAGATAACAAATATTTATTTGTCTTTATTTGCATCTTTTAGAAGTAATACTATTAGATTAGGTGGTATAAACTAAAATCTAGTATTGTTATATATATTAGCTATCCCAATTTTGTAACTGTAGTTAGACAAAAAAAAAGTACAAATTTTGTGTAGATAGCCAACTTGCTATGTGTTTCGTGGAGTTGACTGTCCACATCATTAAGCTAATAAAATATCTACATAGCAGTATCTGAGGTAAAAAATACTCCTTCGTAGGTATACAAAACATGGTCACATTAGAATGCACAATACCTATATAGATTTCATTGTAACAAGTCATTGTTCCAGTAATGGATTTAAGTGATATAGGTGGCTTAACAACAGAGCACACCTCAGATTTATATATATGTTTCATTTTAAAGAATGCCTAATAATAAACTAATAGGTATACGGAGAGAGGAATCTAAAAAGTACCTGATATGGTACTGAGTTTACGTATGCAATGATGTGTATAAGCCGTGAAATAATATTACTTTATCAACAATCTTTAGTTAGTGACAAGTAATTAATACACAAATAAATAAATAATGTGCTATGCCTATATAATTATTTAAACATTTAAATGGAAGTAGAAGAAATCGTACTCATGTCCAAGAGAGTATCATCTCGCGTTTTCTGTGATGGTTGGTGTGGGGAAGCTCATGTTCTACGATGGAGTCAATAAACATTCAATTTTTGTGAGAAATGTGATCTTAAAACTCAGCAGCAATGTACTATTAAACCAAATATTGGTGAGGGTTTGACTTCAATAAAGACTAGATCAGCCCTCATTCATAAATATAAACTCCATAATCAGGTGAATTTATTTTCAACTCAGAAGACTCACATACTTGGTAACAATTATGCAATAAGTGTGTCTTACTACTCCTGAGCTCTGTCTGCAGGCAAGTTTCCTTAATATTTCTGTGATTAGGTTCATACGATCTAACTGATGGACCAGCCCTGATTCTTAATTAAATCTTATAACCTTTATAATTAATTAACATAATGCAGGTAGTTTTATTAACAGTGCATGGGTTTGCTCCACTAGAACTACAAGTAAATATATTTATATAAATATTGGTTTCATTTAAGGGAAACCTTAACTGTTCATTAGAACTTTATTCCCTTTGGTACGAGTCTATATGCAAATTAAAGCAATATGATATATGATATCGTAATAAACGACTGGGCCAATAAAGTACTTGACGTCTATTGTGTTTAATAAGTAGATTTATATGTAATAAGTCTTTTTCAATTAACTATATGTTGTATTATTTATTAATTGCATTATATCATTCGTATAATTTAAAAAGCTGGTACTGTATAATCATATCTTTTTTATTAGATGAACCACATATTTTTTATTTCTCATTATTTATTTGTCGGTTGTTAAAAAGTTATTTCATATTAATTGCTCTACTTAAATATGTAAATATGTCAATTAATTACATATAATAATTCTAATAATTATAGATAAAAAATATAATTTTCATTGTTACTTATATAATTAAGAGAAGATATACTGGCTCAAAGATGGATATAGTAATATATGAATGGTCTATATGTTATCGTATGTATCTAGTATCAAATTAGAGTCATCTTCTTAAAATGGCATGGATACAAAGTTTTATAAAGTATAATTCTATGGTCAGTTAAATAATCTGTACTTCAACATTTAAAATTATTATAATTGATATAATTTTAATTAAATAATAATAATATAATTAAATAATTAATTTATATATATAATTAATAAATTTAAATTATGAAAATAACTGTTATGGGCATTAAATTTTGGCACTGAATCAACAAGAAAAACTATGTTTTTAGTGCAAAAAAACATGCTAAATTACAAATTATCAATCTTGATTTTCTTTTTCTATTTATAAACAACTTCTTTGAGATCTGCTGCAATTAATTCTTTTAAGCAACTATATTCTCATATAATAATATTACTCTCATATTTAATCATTATATATATTTATCTGTATAGTTTAAGTAATCATTTTATATAATAATACTTTTTTCTTAACTATGCCTATAATAATCTTTTCAATTTCACTTTTTATCATATAATTATTTATTATTATATATCTAATCAATCTCTTTCTTATTATTTTATCTATAATAATTAATAATTACTCTTAATATAAGTATTTTTATAAATAAAATTATATTTAAAATCTAAGATATAATATAATATTTTTATTTCTTTTGGGAAATAATAATAAAAAATTTATATAGAAAGGTTATTTTAATCTCAATATTATATTTATAAATGTGATACTATATTTGCATCTTTTTATTAAAATTTATTTATTTGTTAACTCAGTTACTGTAATAGTTTATAAAGAGTATTAAATAATAAAAACTACTAAAAATAAAGAGTGAAGAATAAAATTTTATACATATAATTACTAGATTTATCGTACTATAGTAATCTATCTTGATGCCTATTCTTTTTAAAAGTATCTTTGTAAGTTAGTAATAATCTACATCTTAAATATCTTACTATATTACAATTCTATATCAGAAAAGTTATTATAATTCTAACCCTATAATGGTTTTACTATTAGTTAGTATTATTATTATACTTAGTTTATATTTTATTTTAATATTTTTTTATATTTATATATTATTCTTTTGTTTATATATGAATTTGATAAGTATTATGTTTTGATTAATATTCTATATAATTAATTAAAAACACACACAAACTTATATTTATTTATTTATATTTAATCTTTTATTGTTAATAAAATCCTTAGTTACTTATATTAAAAAATATAATCTTCATCCATAACATATAAATTACAGGTTATCTTAACCAGGTGTAGAGATGTAAATGTAACGATAAAGCGTGGAAGGAGTACTTATGTTATTTACCTAGGATCTTAAATATAGTATGATATATACTTTATATAAATATAAATACCTATTTTATCTGTAAACTATAATGATAAATTGACATGGAATAATTTGTTTACTATCTTATAAACTTATTTTTAAATATATTGATTTGATATAATTACTCTGATTCATTGTATAATATTTTTGGTATCACATGCATCACGTACATATTATCAAACATATTTACATATTTATTTACTAAATTATAGGTAATTTTATGATAATTAAATTAAAGAATTAAGATATTTTCAAAGTTCCTTATTACTACCAACTAGTATTAGTAGCGCTTTATATAATATATATATAATAGCTATATAATAGTAAGTGTTTAAGTGTACTATAGTTTTAAATAATAAGTGCGCCAACAAAATATCTATCCGAAGCCTGTCGATAGTATTTTCAGGGAAAGACTACTACTATATAACCTATAGAAAATAATAATATTAAAATATAATATAATAAAATAAAAATAATATAATTGAGGTATATACTTTTTTTTGTGAGTTAGGGCATATCAAATTATGTCCATAACTCTTATTTATATATTAACGTAACTTATTCATATATTAACACAGAAATGACTTATAATAAATCTATATTATAATAACATATAATATCTTATTTTTGTATTATATTATATATTTATTATTAGAGTTTATACTAATTATTATAACTATATAAATACTATTATTATACAAATTATGTAGTATATATAGTATACTAATAATATCGTAGCCTAATGATTTATTCTCCTTATATATATATCAATTAATAAATTTTATATTTATATAATATTACTATATAACGTAATTGTATAATTTAAAAATTCCTAATATAATATATTATTTTATATATAATATATATTAATCTGTAAAATTTTCAACTCAATCATTTATTATTTAATATGAATAATTTTTTTTCTTAAATAAGTTGTAATATATATTTTTAAATCAAGGTAATAAATAAATATTATAATTTATTTTTTATTTTTTAAATATAGGATTATAGAATTTTTATAATTTTTAGTATATTTATATAAATATAGTAAATCATCGATATACACAGAATTTAGGTGTTATAAGATGATTTTATATATATATATTTGAATATTATAATTTCATATATTATAAATATAGAATAAATTCATTTGTAATTTACAATTAATAGTTATCTATATATTTATTATTATTATATATACTTCATAAAATGTTAATCTCTAGTATATTTCTTTTAACAAATATATATAATATTTTTATATATATTTTCTATTTATCTATATATTTTATTTTTTTATTATTATTATATATATATATATATCGTAATAGACAGGGGCTAATTCTCAATGCATATTACATTGTTAGAGGTAATATGGTCCACGCTGGGGCAATATTCGTCTAAGTGCTCAAAAAGCCTATTGAAGCGTAATAATGTATAAATATATTATAGTATATTATAGTAATAAAAATAAATAAATTTAGTGATTTTTATTATGTACACTAAATATAATTCTCATTATAATATTAATCAAATATTTGTGGTTTAATTTTTATTTGAATTTTTATTCTTTTCTCTGAGAATTTGTATCTTGCAACACAAATTAATTAATTCGTGTTGACAGTATTCCATGTAGTAATTCTTATAACTAATGTTCCAAATATAATTAGTTACTTAACATTATTTTCAGGTACACTTAAATATAGTACTTAAAAATAGTTTAGAACTCTTTCATTGCAAATCGTGGAATAGTCATTCTAGCAGCAATAGAGATAATATGTTTATTTATTATATAAATTGTTAACATGTGAGAAATCTCCAAAATGTTAGAAAATCTTTGTCAGTTCACGATTTGTTATATTTTTTGTCAATTTTTAGAAGTTACATTTGGTTTGGCAATTTTTACGTTACATTATTGTTTTCATTTATCTTGTTATAATTTTATTTCAGTCACTTTTATTGTTGAGAGTATAGAGTATAATAAACATTAATCTTAACTTTAACTCAAACTTACAAATTTTTTTTTTTCTATAGTAATGTTTACTAACTTTAACTCAAATAGAGTAACATGGGCATCTTACCAACTTAGGTGATATCTCTGATTAATGTATTTTCTTCTAGTATTCTCTATTTTTTAACCCTTAAAAGTACAGTTTTCGTTCTTAGCTTTTGGTTTTTTATATCGTACAACGTAATATATACTATGCTAAGAACTGAACGCGATATATAGTTTTGCTTACATTTAGCTTTATGGTCATAAGCTGATTTGTCAGTTCGTCTAATTGTGTCAAACAATCGTCAAATATCGGTAAAGAATAACTGCTCTACTCAAACTAGTATAATAGAATATTCTTAATTATTGTTAATATAAATATAAAAAATATTGAATGCAACCTTATACAGAATTAATACATTAGCAGTTCGGTTGTGTTTAAAAACCAGCGCAAAATTCTGTGTTCTATAAGAATACAATCGCTAAAATCGCAAAAAGTGAAAGATATTTCTCTTAATTAATCTGTGCAGGGATATATAGGTATCCTATACTACCGACTTTAGTGAATTAGCTATACGTGTAATAGTATCCGGTATACTCTGGATATCGTCTTATCTGGACTTTAATAATAACTCCTTGTGATACCTATGTGATATTTCCCGGTACCTTTGGATCTCACTAGGTAAATATCTTTTGGTCTAATTATCGGCAGTCTTATATTAGCCTAATATACCGGTATATATATATATTATCTTATTATCTTTTATATATAGGTAATGGTATATTTTAGTCATGGGAAATACACATTATTTTATTTAGATAAAAATTACGAATAATGTCAATTCAAATGATATGGATATATTGTAAAAATATCCTATTATCTTTGACTATAATTATATTTTCTTTCTTTTTTATTATAATAATTATATATTAATATTATTCATAGCAGCAGATCCTATATTTAGAGGTGAGCTCCGTTCCCAGTTATTTCGACTCGTGAGAAAAGATGCCTAAAGGAAAAAAATATAATATGCACTATCGATATTGGATATCGATATTTTTTCAGATACATTATCGGCATTTCTTGTGTTTGTTTCAAACACCAAATCATAACAAATTTTTGCAAAATTATTTCTGAACTTAATACTGTTTTATTATTTTTATAAACAATTCAATACCATAATTATATTCCAATTTTCTTTCTAAAGACTACCAGATAAAAAGCAGAACATGCTAGCGAAAATGAGTTAAAAAAAATAAACTAATTGGTAACTCATTTAATAACATAAGATTCATTTTTAAGTATTTTACTATCACAATTCGTTGGCTAAAAAATCTGTGAAAAAACGCAAATTTAAAAACAAATAAAGCGCAATTTAAAAAGCGACTATATAATTAACATAAACCTAATCATCCTGTTCATTATTATTATTATTATTATTATTATTATTATTATTATTATTATTATTATTATTATTATTATTATTATTATTATTATTATTATTATTATTATTATTATTATTATTATTATTATTATTATTATTATTATTATTATTATTATTATTATTATTATTATTATTATTATTATTATTTTATATAAATTCACTATTATAAGAAAGTAATATTAAAGCCAAAAATAGAATTTCAACACTTTAAGTGACTTCACATCTTCGTCTAAAAAGCTCCTTAAAAAATCAATTCCACTCCTTAGAAAGGGCGTCCTAAGTCCGAAAACTCTAAAGAAGGGGGCTTACAGCCATCCTGGAGGTTCAAAAGGTAAGAGTTTCAGACTTGCTTCTTCGGATTTTCTTTCCTTTAAGAAGAAAACACTTCCCATCAAGATCGATCCTTCAGGATTTAAACCATTGTCGAAGACTAATATAATCGTTGCAATATTTCGCCTCCGAACTCGAGGCATCTTCAGGCGGTAATGAAATTTATTTGTGGAAACGGCTAATAGAAATATTTTGTTATATAAAATCCACTATTATATTAAAGTAATATTAAAGCCAAAAATAAAATTTCAACACATTAAAGCCGTGTTCGTTTGCATGTTGTTTAAAAAATTTGCGCAAAATCGTAAAAATGTTCACCAAACGTAAAAAATGTCCCTAATTCTGTGTAATATAGAATAAAATTTTGGATAAAATAGCAACCTTACAGAATTAAAGAAATTCCTTACGTTTGATGAGCATTTTTTACGATTTTGCGCTAAGGTTGACGGAAACGAACGAAAACTCAAGCATTTTTTTTTAGCACAAATGCAAAAACGAACACGGCTTCTAGTCACTTCACAAATTTGTCTAAAAGGCTCCTTAAAAAAAGGACAAAAACAGAAAATTTTCCATCTCAACTTCGCCAGTAGGAAAATCATATCCATATTATTATTATTATTATTATTATTATTATTATTATTATTATTATTATTATTATTATTTCAATTATTAATAGTGATTAAAATCTAGAATAAGAGAGTAAATATCGTTATTTAGGTTCCAAGAATGGATACAATATCTAAGTGGAGTAATTTGAACCTCAACCCAACCCTTAAGAGTTTCACAAAAATAAAAATGTTTTTCAGAAATCCATGAAACCCCATGAAGAATCATATAAACTCCCCCAGCATGGAAATGGGGCTGCTCTTAATAAGCATTCAACTAATATTATTGTGAAATATGAAACCAAGTATTATCTCTCCTTTAAACTGTCAAATTTTCAGGGATTCTAACTCATAAAAGTGATGGACTCTAATCACGGAATATAAAAAGGGGAGCTTTAATTTTGGTCTGAAAATAAAATTTTTGCTTGGTTCGATTAAAAGCGCGTGACATAAATGCAGGAGGTTAGCCTAGTTTTATAAAGGTATTTAAAACAGAATTAAGGAGTGAAATAGGAAAGAGTTTTGAGTCTAATGCAGAAATGGAAGGAGGATTTCATTTATTTATATTGGTTGCTTTAACGTATCTTGGTCGGTCAATTTAAGATAGCTTTTAAGTGGACAGAGCTGAAACAAATGCATTGTTTGAGGAAATGACGAAGAAACTATAAGGAATAATATATTAGTTTTAATAATGATCAATTGTAAGAAATTATTATTTTAATATAATCGATTTATTATGTATAGAAAGAATCATTTGTGGAAGTGACAGTTAAGTAACGTTTAATAAGAAAGGCTGCCCTAGGTATGACAGTCAAAAAAGCTGACTAGGTAGGCTTAGGCAGAAAAGAAGACTGCCTAGGTAGGCACGCCTCAAGAGAGGCTGCCCTAGGTATGGGGCAGTCAAGAAGGTGCCTAGGTAGGACAACAAGTACAGAAGGCTGCCAAAAAGGTAGTGTCAGTCAAGTAAGGCTGCCTAGAAGAATAGGAAAGCATTCAAGAAGGCTGCCCTAGGTAAATATAGTCGAAAAAGGCAGCAACTATAAGGTAGGAGGCAGTCAAGGAAGGCTGCCTAGGAGTAAGGAAGGCCAGTTAAGAAAGCTAGCACCTTTCAAGTTAGGTATCAGTTAAGAAGGCTGCCTATGGTATTTGACAAAAAGGACTGCCTAGGTGAAGCCAGTTACAAAAGAATCTGCATCTAAGGATAGGAAACAGTAAGAAGGCTAAACTACTAGGTTAGGCAGTCAAGAAGGCTAGCCTATAGGTAAGCGCATTTAAGTAAATCTGCCTAGTGCTAGGCAGTCATCGAAGAATGGCTGCCTCTAGGCAAAGGCATGTCAAGATAGGGTTCTGCAAAGGTAGTGCCAGCTCAAGCAAGGCTGCAAGTAAGTAGGCATTCAAGAAGGCTTTGCCTAGAGTATTGGTCAATAATACATGAAGGTTCTTGCAACTAGGTCATTATAGTCCCAAGAAGGCTGCCTTAGGTAGGCAGTCAAGAAGGCTGCCTAGGTAGGCAGTTAAGAAAGCCGCCTAGGTAGGCGTTTAAGAAGGCTGCCTAGGTATGCAGTCCAAAAAGGCTGCCCTAGGTAGGAAATACAGTAAGAAGACTGCCATAGGTAGGCAGATTCTAAGAAGGTCTGCCTAGAGTTAGCGCAGTCAAGAAAAGAAAGCTGACCTTTGTATGGAAAAGTCAACCGAAAGACATAAGCTCTGTGTACAGGCAAGTAAAAGAAAATGTCATTCCAAGGTAGGCCATTAAGAAGGCTGCCTAGGTTAAAGGTCAAGTCAAGAAGGCCTGCCTAGGTACGGCAGTCAGATTAAAAGATGAGCCTAGGTAGAAGCATGGTCAAGAAGAACCCTGTGCCTACGGTAGGCAAGTCAAGAAAGGCACTGCTAGGTTTAGGAAACAGTTAAGAAGAACTGCCTGAGGTACCGGCACTCAAAAGAGGCTGCCTTAGGTAGGCCTAGTCAAGAAGGCTGCCTAGGTAGGAAGTTAAGAAGACTGCCTAGGTAGGCAGTCAAGAAGGCTGCCTAGGTAGGCAGTTAAGAAGGCTGCCTAGGTAGGCAGTCATGAAGGCTGCCTAGGTAGGCAGTTAAGAAGACTGCCTAGGTAGTCAGTCAAGAAGGCTGCCTAGGTAGGCAGTTAAGAAGGCTGACTTAGGTAGGCTGTCAAGAAGGCTGCCTAGGTATGGCTAGTCAAGAAGGCTGCCTAGGTAGGCAGTAAAGAAGGCTGCTAGGTAGGGCCATGTTAAGAAAGACTGCCACCTATGAAAAGGCGTCAGAAAAGAAGCTGCCTAGGTATGCAGTCTCCTAAAGAAATGGGGGCTGACCACTCAGCCGTAGGAATATAGTACAGTTAAGAAAGACTGCCTATGGATAGAGTAACAGTCAAGAAGGCTGCCTAGGTAGGCCAGTCAAGAAGGCTGCCTGTGACTTCATAGGTAGGCAGTCAAGAAGGCTGCCTAGGCAGGCAGTCAAGAAGGTTGCCTAAGGTAGCGTTACAAGAATTAAGAAGGCTGCCTATTAAGGCAGTCAAGAAGGCTGCTAGTGCATTCAGTCAAGAAGGACTGCCAAGGTAGACAAGTTCAAAGAATAAAGGCTGCCTAGGTAGATGACATTCAAGAAGCTGCCTAGGTATATAGTCTAAAGAAGGCTGCCTAGGTTTAAGCGTCAAGTACAAAAGAAAGTGCTGCATAGGTAGGCTAGTTAAGAAGGTTTGATTATAGTGTTTATGATAATAGGGTTTAAGATGGCTGCCATAGGTAGGTCAGTCCAAGAAGGCTGCCTAGGATAGGCAGAAAATAAATAAGACTGCCAAGGTAGGCGTACCATAGAAGACCTGCCTAGGTTAGGCAAGTCAAGAAGAGCTGTCCTATAGGTAGGTAGTTCAAGAAGGCGCCCTATAGGTAGAGCAGTCAAAGAAGTAGCTGCCTAGGTAGAGCAGTTCCCAGAAGGCTTAGCCCTAGGCAGGCTTAGTACAAGAAGGCTGCCAAGGTAGGCAATTTATAAAGAAGGCTTTGCCTAGGTAGGCAGATCCAAGAAGGCTGCCTAGTGACGGCCAGTTAAACAAAGGCTTGCCATAAGGTAGGCATCTAAAGAAGGCTGACCAAGGTAAGGCAGTCAGAGGGCTGCCCTAGTGTAGGAATTGCAAAGAAAAGGCGCGGCCTAGGAATATAGGTCCAAGAAGGCTGCCTATATGGTAGGAACAGTCAAGAAGGCTGCCTAGGTTAGTAACGGCAGTATTTAAGAAAAGGCTGCCTAGGTAGGGAATTAAGAAGGCTGCCTAGGTATGCAATCAAGAAGGCTGCCTAGGTAGGAACAGTTAAAGAAGACTGACTAGGTAAGCGAGCATGTTACAGAGGCTGTTAACAAAGCCTGTCAGAAATCAAGAATGGCTGCTTCTAACCTAGGTAACAGTCAAGAAGGCTGCCAGTAGGCATGTCCCAAGAAGGCCCTGCACTAGAAGTCAGGCTCCATTCAAAAAGCTGCCTAGGTATATGAGGTCACCAAACAAGGCCTCTGCCTAGGTAGGGGGCAGTCCATAGAAAGGCTGCCTAGGTAGGCAGTTAAGAAAGCTGCCTAGGTAGGCAGTTAAGAAGGCTGCCTAGGTAGGCAGTCAAAAAGGCTGCCTAGGTAGGCAGTTAAGAAGACTGCCTAGGTAGGCAGTCAAGAAGGCTGCCTAGGTTAGGCAGTCAGAAGGCTGCCAAGGTAGCAATTAAAGAAGACTGCCTAGGTAGGCCAGTCAAGAAGGCTGCCTAAGGCAGGCAGTCAAGAAGGCTGCCAAGGTAGGCAGTCAAGAAGGCTGCCAAGGTAGGCATTCAAGAAGGCTACCTAGGTAGGCAGTCAAGAAGGCTGCCTAGGTATATAGTCAAGAAGGCTGCCTAGGTAGGCAGTCAAGAAGGCTGCCTAGGTAGGCAGTTAAGAAAGCTGCCTAGGTAGGTAGTTAAGAAGGCTGCCTAGGTAGGCAGTCAAGAAGGCTGCCTAGGTAGGCAGTTAAGAAGACTGCCTAGTAGGCAGTCAAGAAAGGCTGCCTTAGGTAGGCAGTCAAGAAGGCTGCCTTAGGTAGGCAGTCAAGAAGGCTGCCTAGCAGGCCAAGTCAAGAATGGCTTCCATGGTAGGCAATTAAAGAATGGCTGCCTAGGTAAGGCAGTCAAGGAGGCTGCCTAGGTAGGCTGTCAAGAAGGCTGCCCTAGGTAGGCAGTCAAGAAGTGTGCCTAGGTAGCAGTCCAGAGGCTGCCTAGGTTAGGCAAGTTAAAGAAGACTGCCTAGGTAGGCAGTCAAAGAAGGCTGCCTAGGTTATCAGTCAAGAAGGCTGCCTAGGTAGGAAGTTAAGAAGACTGCCTAGGTAGGCAGTCAAGAAGGCTGCCTAGGTAGGCAGTTAACAAGGCTGCCTAATTAGGCAGTCAAGAAAGGCTGCTACCTAGGCAGTCAAGAAGGCTGCCTAGGCAGGTGATCAAGCAGGCTGCTCCGCCAAGGTAGGAGAACAATTAAGAAGGCTGCCTATGGTAGGCCTAGTCACCAGAAGGAGCTGCCTAGGTAGTGCAGTCCAAGAAGGCTGCCCTAGGTAGGCAGTTAAGAAACTGCAATAGGTAAGTGTTCTTAGGTTAAGGAAGGCTGCCTAGTGCTAGGGGCAGTCAAGAAGGCGGCCTAGGTAGGCAGTTAAAAGGCTGCTAGGTAGCAGTTAAGAAGACTGCGCCTAAGATATTGGGGCCAGGTTAGGAAACGCCGCCTGATTAGTATCATACTAAGAAAGGTCTAGGCCTAGCTTGAGTAGGAACATTCCAGCAAGTCAAGAATAGGTGGCCATATGGTAAGATCAATGTTCAAGAAAGGCTGGCCGGTAGGTATAGGACAATTTGGTTTATCGCAGTAAAAGAGCTGGGCTTTACAAAACAAACCCACTTTAGGTAGGCTTTTATGTTCCTTTCCGCTAAGAAGGACTGCTTAGGTAGGCTTAGCAGTCAAGAAAAGGCTGCTCTAGGTTAGGGCGCAGTTAAGAAGGGCTGCTGGTTAGCTGTCAAAGGGCTGGCCTAGGCTCACGGCAGCCGTCAAGAAGCTGAAACCCTGGTAGGCTCCAGTAAGAAGGACCTGCACTAGGTTAGGTAGTAATAAAAGAAAACTGCCCTAGGTACGCAGTACAATGAAGGAGTCTGTCCTATGTGTAGGCGAGTACTAAGATGTCTCCTGAACCTGGAGGTAGGCAAGTTTCAGAAGGCCCTGCCTAGCGCTACGAGCAGTTAAGCCAACGACTCTGAGCCATAGGTATAATAACCAGTCAAGAAGGCAGCCTAGGTAGGCAGTTAAGAAGGCTGATTAGGTAGACAGTCCCAAGAAGGCTGCTAGGTACCCAGGCAGTTAAAGAAAGTCGCCTAGGTAGGACAGTCAGATAGGCTGAACCTAGGTAAAGCAGTAAAAACAAGCATGCCCTAGGTAGGCAGTTTTAGAAAGACTTGCCTAGGTAGAGCAGTCAACGAGGCTGGCTCCTAGGTAGGCGTTAAGACCAGCGAACTGCCTAGAGTACTTAAAAATCTTTGTAAGACTCATGGCAAAGCTGCCCCAAAATAAGTGTCAAGTTAAGATCAACATCTCGGCCTCACAAGGTAGGCAGTCAAGAGGAGGCGCGACATTAGGTAAGGGACACACAGCTCTTAAGATACAGTCTTGGACCATATAGGTGGAAGAAGTCACAGTCAAGAAGGCCCTCTGGCCTAGCACGGACAGTAGAAAGGAACTGAGCCTAGGTAAGGACAAGATCAAGAAGGCTAAGACCAATAGTAGGCAGTCAGAGAAGGCTGCCTAGTAGGCGAGAGTGAGGTAAAGGGCTATGTGACGATGAAGTGTAGGCGGGGGAACAGTCAAGAAAGAGCTGCTAGGTAGAGGGCAGTACAAGAGAAAGGATCCGCCTAGGTAGGCAAGTTAAGAAGGCCTTATTTGGGTAGACAGTCGCAAAGTGTTAACAGGCGTGGCCTAGGTAGGCAGTTAAGAAGACTGGCCTAGGGTAGAGTCAGTTCAGAGAGAGGCTGCCGTAGAATAGGGCAGTCAAAAGAAAAAGCTGCCCGTAGGGTAATGAAGGCAAGCTCCCAAGAAAGGTTGCCAGAAGGTTAGTGCAAATCAAGGAAAGGCTGCCTAGGTAAGGCAGTAAACGAAGAGAGAAGCTGATAGGTAGGGAACAGGGTTCAAGAAAAGCTACATCTAGGTAGGCAGTTAAAGAAACTGCCTTAGGTAGGCATAATCAAGAAAGCCCGGTCTTCTAACCTTAGTGTAAGGGCAATTAAAGAAAGCTGCGCTTGCTAGGTAGGCCCTCTAGGCAAGAATGGACACTGCCTAGGTACCTCGCGAAGACAGATGTTAAAAAGGACTGCCTACGAAGCTAGAAGTTCGAGTCCAAGAAAGGCTGCATAAGGTTTGCAGTCAAGAAAGGCTGCCAATAAGTAGGCAGTCAAGGGAATGGGCTTCGCTAGGTAGAATAAACGAGGCAGTCAAGATAGTGCTGACCTAAGGTAGGCAGTCAAGAAGGCTGCGCAGTCAAGAAGGCTGCGTGTAAAGGACAGTGTCAAGAAGTGACATGGGCATATGTAGTAGTTTACCAGTTCAAGAGAGAAAGTCTAGCCTACGGATAAGTGTCCAGCTATAAAAAGAAAGGATATCTGACATAGGAAGTAGGCAGTTTACTATTGAAAACTAATGGAGATCGGGAAATTATAACTGCCTAGTCAGGCAGTCAAAGAGCCTGCCTAGATAGGTAGTCAAGAATTCAAAAAGAAGGTAGCCTAGGTATGAGTACATCATATAATTGAAGGCTGCCTAGGTAATAAATAGGTACAATGTAAAATATGTGCTAGCCTAATAGGATCTAAGACGTTATTATATATACAGTCAGGAGAGTGCTAAGCCTATTGTGTACTTTAGACATGTTATATATGAAAAGCCTGTCTCTATGTATTGGTATTCACGTTATAGAATGCTGAACTCTAGGTAGGAACAAGTCAGAAGAGAGATGCTGCCTAGGAATAGGACAGTTAAGAAGACATGACCAAATTAAGGTTAGAGAATCAAGTCAAATAGGCTGCCTAGGTAGGGAGTCAAGAATGCTGCCTAGGTAGGGCCACCCACAAGGTCAAGAAGGATGCTAAGGAGACACGCAAGTCACGGAGGAATTGATGCCAACGTCGGGGTAGAGAAGTCATGGTTATGATATGGTCTGCGTTCTCATTGAGTTAGAGGGTAAAAACGTCATATGAAGTGACATGCTTATAGGTAGTGATTGCTTAGTTTAATAAGAGGCTGCCTAGGTAGGCAGTCAAAAATGAGAAGAGCGTTCTGAGCCTTAGGTAGGATAATGAAAGGCGGCCTAAGGTTAGGATAACACTAGGTATAAGAAATAGATACTGCTAGTGTTATGTGGACGTAACAGTCCCACAAAGAAGTAAGCACTGCTCTATAGTAGGCCAGTCAGTATAGTCCTAATTGGGTGGCATGCCTCATATGTGGAGAGACTAGTCAGGAGGAAGGCCTGACCAAAGTTGAGTGTTTCCTTTTGAAAGACCAGTCAAGAAGGCTGCTATCTATGGAAGAGATATTTAAATCAAGTCTTGAAGGCCTTTGATCCTATAGGTGGCAATTGTCTTAATTGTAAGACTGCTATACAAGTAAAGAAACGAAATATCAACACGATATATATGTAAGATTGACTGCCGGTAGTGCTAGTGTGGTATCACGTCAAGAAGGCTGCCAAGGATAGGCAGTATAATGAAGGAGATCTGCCTAGGTAGGCAGAATTCAATAAAGATAGACTGCACCTTATAAGTAGAGAGTATTTAATACTGTTAGAGAAAAGTTACACTGACTTAGGTAAGCTAGTAATAATTCCAAGAAAAATAGAGTATCTAGAAAAGCTATTTAATCAGTCAAGAAGGCTGCCCCTAAGAGTCACAGGTCAAAGTTCAGAATGCACTTGCACCATAATATATTAAGGGAGTAAATGATAGATGAATAACAAAATTAAGAAGGCTGCCTAATGGTAGAGTTTATAATACAGTCAATAGAAAGGACTTGAACACTAGAGATAAGATAATAATAAATAATACAATGATAAAAGAATGGCTACTAATAGATGAGATAGAGATGAATCCAGTCCAAAAGTAAGGCTGCACTAGGATATAGGGATTGGCGAAAGTCAAAGATTAAAGATGGGTACTGAATAGGTAGGCAATTAAGAAGACTTCCTAGGTAGTAGGTAGGCAGTAGAAAAGGCTGCCTAGGTAGGAAAAGTACAGTTTAAAATGAAAGACATATGACAAATTAGGAATTAAAGGAGATATTGATTACCTATGTAATTTTAAGAAGTGCTGCCTAGGTAAGTTAAAGATAAGTCAAAGAAAGGACGGCCATAGGTAAGAGTACATGTATTTAAAAGAAAGATCCTTAGTCACTTATTTATAGTGGATAATTAATATGAATGAATCTAAGTATTAAAATGAAAGATAAATGCCTAAAGTAGGCAAGTAATATATAGATAAGAGGAAAGGACTGAGTATATTAGGTATATTAAGGATCCAAATCACAGATTCAAAAGAAAGTGCCAAAATAGCCCCTAAATGAGTTGTAGGATTTTAAAAATTCGAAAGAATCTAAATAATAGTAATAAGAGTACATATATAGCAGTTGGAAAGGGTCTAATCACGTGTTTAATACATTTACCAATTAGTTATTTATTGTTAAAGGGCTTGCCCTACATGGAAAAATAACAGATGTCAATCCAAAGAAAATAAGTTTTGCTATGATATTAATAGAAAAAGTAAAACAAGTACAACTCGGCAATTTCATGGCTGCCTTAGGTAAAGGCATCTTGGACTAAGGCTCCTTAGGCTAAAGTTCTCCTTAGTGCATCTATATTATGAAATTAATTGGTGTCAAATGCTCCTAGAAGAAATTAAAATAAGAGTTATTAATATGCCAAAAGTATAAAGAAAAGGAGTTCTATCTTTAGTTGTGGAAAATTAATGACTAGTTCAAAGATAGAATGATAGCTGCCCATCCTAAGGTAAGGAAAATACAAGTTTAAGAAATTATAAAAGATACAACTGGATAGCCTCTTATAGGGTGTAAGATCAGTCCAAGTTGAAGTAGAGCTGCCACGTTTTCACGGACTTTTCCATAAGAAAACTGGGTATGTACAAATTGAAAAAGATTAAGCTGAAGATATGAGGTAAGTTAAACCATAGTTTTATCAGAGATATAAAAAGGGCTGTCTCTGGATATGATTTGTTTAAGGGTCCTCATTTATTTAAATGTTGTCATGTTTCATATAGTTATATAAACGAGTTAGACTCTCAGGTTAAGGTTTTTGTAATTAGGTTTTAAATTTGGAATACAGTAGGAATGTAATAAGACTATGAAAGGATCCTGCGTATTATTAAAACCATGTTCAATAAAAGAGAATAGATCAGGGAACCCTCTTGCATCGCGTAGGTAGACATACCAGTGTCGGAACCCCATCAGGCTCAAAATGAAAGTGCGCTCGGATGTCTCGTAAGCCTAACAGGGTTACATGGGGCTTCGAGTCGCTTTTGCACTGAGGAAAGAGCACTATGGTTTGTTTTAAATTATGAGCATTGCCTCTGTGCATTTCTCCCAGAAAGTGGCATTGTACTGATTACGCTTGTTTCTGGATATATGTAGTGGTTACTACCGCCTTCGTTTTAGCTCCAAGATATTGGCATTGGTTCGACTACAAGAATTAGGTTGTAGGAGACGAAGGATATTGGACCTACACGCACCTGGCAACTTCTGAGGACATAAGTCCTACATATATATATATATTCATATATGCTTAATACACTTGTAGGCCTAGTGCATAAAATGCGTTAACATCAATGTTCTTTTTTTTTATATAAATAATAAAATTTCACAAGTTTTTTTCAAAACCTTTAGTAGAGAAAAACCGTGTTTTTTATAGTTTATTTTTCGCTATTCACACATTTTTTTCAAAACCTTACCTTAGTGTAGAAAAAACGGTTTAATATAGTTTATTCCTCGCTTAATTCATGCTATGTAGCTCACATGTAAGTAAAAATTAAATATATATATAAAAAAAATAGAATTACTATAAAATTGACTGTTGTGCACTAAACATAATACACTATATTGTTATAGGAAAGTGTTAGTACAACCAATATGGTCTTGCAAAAATAGAAACGATCTTAATATGCGTTTATACCTTCTTCATTTTGTAATCACATTTCAAAACACAACTTTGACAAAAAAATGTTTTTATATATAAAGTTAAATAAACTAAGTTTTGATGGCGTAAAAGGCAGAACAGCTCTCCCCATAAGCTTTAAGAATAGTTAGTGTAGAAATTGTATTCTAGTAATTCTTAAAGAAAAAAAAAAAAAAAGGAATTTGAAATTTACTAAATTTATAATTAATTTTTTATATATAAATATACATAAGATTTTAATATTAATTTAGAAATTATATAAGAAAAAATCAAATTTTTAATTGCCAATTTGTTAATATATGGAAAATATTTAAATTTATTGAGAAAATTTTGAAGTAGATTTTTTATTGTTTTGTTATTTGTTTTTGTAGTTTTTTAAAAGAAAAGTTAGTGTAAAAATAATATTAAAAAAATCACGTTTTGAATTGTATTTTTTCCTCATGGTTTGTTCCAAATTTGTATTAATTTTTAGGTAATACATAGAAAATAATGCAACCAACCATTAAATCAACTATATATTAAAAGTTAGTTTAATTAATTTTTTTTTTTATTCTTCTAAAAAAGAATAAATATATGCCTTATTAATAAAAATGGTAGAGAAAAATTTTTTTTATTAATCAAAAATAAATTAACTTAATTATAGCCTCCGATAGATTAAGAAACAATCTAAAAACAGCAAGACCAGAAATCTCTCATAAAAGATGTTTAAGCAAAAAGTGGTTTGTATGAATGTTCTAATTTATTATTGGTTTGTAGAGATGGAGTGAGTTCAATAAATAGAGTGGAAATAGTAAAATAGCTGTTTATAGTTATAAGTATTCATTCACTGAGTCTGAATGGAAGTGTAAGTTGTAATCTGAGTCAGCGTTATCTGACAGCCCCCACACTTGAGTAGTAAGAGTGAGAGTCAGCTACATGTATGAAACACACACCACACGCTATATTCGGTGAGAGTAGCAGTGCACGGCCTAAGTCAGAGCTTACGCGTGAAGTGGACTTGTTCATGTAGCACGGAGCAGAGTATTGCGTTTCCACCGACTGGCAGTGGTACTACCCATGCGAAGTAGGATCAGACCGAAGACTCTAGGACGACTTCGGTCTTGTCGCATAAAGCACTCAGGACTAGGCGAGAGAAGGACAACCTGCACCTAGAAGACGTTGTATTGGTCTTGTCATAATCCGACACGGGACTCCGGAGCCTAGGAGACTCTAGCAGTCAGGGCTCTGGGATGCTACTTCTCACGCGATTGCAGTACTGTTGGGAAGATGTATGAACGAAAGTATTGACTTGTCCCCCGTGAACTAGTTTCTTTTCATTTTCACTCATGTTTTTTACGCTTTAACAATAAAGACAGACACACATCTTATATATATATATCGATTATATTATATTAATAATATATATATACTTATATATATATTTATATATATATATATATATATATATAATTATATACTATATATATTAATGTATATATATATATTATATAATTATATATATATATATATATTTATATGTAGTATTATATATATAATATCTATATAACTAATAATAAATATATATTATGAATATTAATATATTATATATAATTATAAATATATATACCTTTTTTTTTTTTACTGACTTTTTTTGAATTTATTGGCATGTACTTAATCATTTTTTCGGTTATTATATGGCGTATCATTATACATGTACGTAACGCGTAGGAGTATATACAGGTAAAAAATGTTGTGAAAAAAGGTTTCTTAGCTAACAAGCAGAAGAATGTACAAACGCATATAAAATTTTGAAAAAAGTCAAGATTTGAAATTTTGAGTTCTTTTTTTTTTTCGGTTTTATATTTTAAAAAATATATAGTGTCCATTTTTCTGGTCTTTAAGTGATGTGTTAACATTTAGTAAGAGTTGTCTTTTTTGTGTAATTTTATTGATCAATATATTATTATGACCTTTGGTTTCTTTTTTTGTCTTTTTTCTGTATTTCAATTTTTTTATTGACCTTTTTGTCTTAAGTGGTCTTGTGTTGTGCTGAGGTGTGTAACGACCCGAATTATATAAAGTTTTAAAAAGTTAAGTAAATGTAGTCCTTTTAGTACGGAAGACTAAAAGGACTTCACACACCAGAGAGAAGTACCATTTAAGACTACAAACCAGTGTCATATATTAAAAATCAGCATAAGTTGTCATGATAAAGAGTCAGTATAACCGAGTGTCAATAATTATTGCCACGATCAGAAACATAAATAGAGTCAAATAAGGATCAGTAAAAAGGTCAAAAAACGTGTTCAAAAATGAGTAAATATCAAATGTAAAAGTACAAACCACTAATGCCAATGCAATTGTGATAGGATCATGATCAGATCTATTGAGTATTATGTCGAAGAATTAAGAAGGAGCTTTCACTACTGGACGACTACTATACTTAATCTTAATTTGTTTTTTAGAGATACTATATATAACACGAGCAACACGAGATCAGTACTAGAAATGTAACTATGATCATATCAATACACGAGCGAGACAACTAGAAGAAGCGCATATATACGGAAATAGTATCTATATGAAAACAGATAGTCGTTTCGTGATTTGATCGCGTAAAGAGACGATATAGTATGATAGTTCAGAACTAGATTTAAGATTCATGATCATTTATGATCATTATCAAGATACAGAAATTGTTATCATTTTTGACTATAAAATATACAACAACTGTTACTATGTATATACTTTACTACGCGTAATCCTCAGACCCGACAATATGAAGATAAAATTTTATATTGATTTATTCCGCCCATAAATCTATTATTTATTGAACAGATTGCATTAAGTAAAACAATTTCAGAGAAATTAGTTTTTATACATACTAAAAACTGTTAGTAAAAAGATTACTAGCAGTATTAATATAGAATTTGAAAAGAAATATTTATATAAAATCAAATATTGAATTTTCTAGATCAATTAGAGAAAATATATTTAATATAGAATAAATATAATAATATATGAACATATAATATTTTTAGAAGATAACAAATAGAAATTTAAACATAAACAAGAGTTTATATGAATTCACTCTTTAATAGAAATCGTATTTAGATACCCTATATATATTTATAATACAATTTATATGAATACACCCGACTAGAAAAAAGGGGATAGTTGTTTCTTAATTAAACTATAGTTAACAGAAATAATCTAAAATTAAAAAATAATTTATTAAATAAAAAATAATGAATAAATATTTTCAATTTTCTATAGAACTAAAGAATCAATTATATTTGATAAAACAAGAACTTAAATAAAATATTTTAATTTATTTTAAAGAAATATTTAATTACTTTAATAATAGTTATATATAATTTTATAATATTTTTATATCAAGAAATAATATTAAGTGATGAGATAATTATCATTATATTATATGTAAAGTGATTAATTTATTTATATTATTAATTTTTATTATGTACTATATATATCATATTAAAGCCAGTTGATTAAAATATTTAATAATATTTATAATATTCAATAATATATTATTAATATATTATATAATATAATATATATATATTATATATATTAAGATGTGTGTCCTGTCGTGTTTTCCTTGAAAATGAAGGGAAAAATGAAAGAAATAGTTCACTGGGACAAGTTCAAATTTCGTCCTCGTCCTTGTGATTGGCACTTCCGCGTTCAATGCCGTTCTCAATGCCGTCTTTTCCCCGACTTTTGTTTACTTCCTGAATCTCGAATAACGCTGACTCAGATTACAACTTACACTTCCATTCAGACTCAGTAAATGAATACTATAACTATAAATATTTTACTATTTCGCTAACTCCTATTTATTGAACTCACTCCATCTACAAACGTAAATAGAACATTCATACAAACACACTTTTTGACTTAACATCTTTTATGAATTTCTGTCTGCTGTTTTAGATGTTTCTAATCTATCGGAGGCTATAATTAAGTTAATTACGGTGATTTAATAAAAAATTTCCTTCCATTGTTATTAACTAAGCCTACTTTATCTTTTAGAAGAATAAAAAAAAATTAATTAACTAACTTTTAATTAAATTGATTTAAAAGGGTTGATTGCATTATTTTCTATGTATTCTTTAAAATCTTCCAAACTTTGGAACATAACAGTGAAGTAATGAAACACAAGATAAAACAATAAAGTGTATGAATAAATATTTTTTGTTTAGTATTTTATAAGAATAGAAATCTTTAAATATCGAGAAAGACTATTATTATGGCTATATCGGAAATCATACGAAATGCAAACACGACAGGGCAGTGTCGACCTAACCATAAAAAAGAAAATTTTTATGATTTAAAACAGTTTGTATAATTCCAAAATAATGTTGTAATAAAATAGAAGTAAAAACGGAATTTTTATTATTATACCAAATATTCAAATTCAGAAGATTAAATGGAGATTTATTTGTTATATTTATGCCACATAAATATTCAGAATTAATAGGAAAAATAAAAAAATTCTTTAAAAATCAACTAAATAAATTTGTTTTTTTTTTTGTGTTTGACTATATATTTCAGGGAGCTCATTTTGGTTGACTATGTAACTTCAAAAATATTCTTTGTTTATTTTCATTTAAAATAAAGTTTTAAAAACAAATAATAAGAAATGTATTTGAAAAAAAATCTAATACAAGGCGATTAAGGAAGATAAAAAAAAAATAATATCTCATAAACTTTTGTTTAAATTCTTTTTTATATTTATATATATATAATACGAATAGGGCCTTCCTTATGTGGTAAACTAACAACAATTTAAATATATATCCATTATTAGAATTAGTCTTAAAAAATACTTTTTTTAAATTTTTTGGTAATAATAGGTCAAGGGACTATCTTAAGCAGATCTATAAAAATATGTACTTCTTTTAGAAGATATTTTATAGCATAAATTCTAATATTTTATGTAATCTGGTTAACAAGTTGCCTATGTATTTAACAACGAGATACATATGAAACACATTGTGGTCTGATAAAATATTCTATTAGAATAATTTAATTGCAATGAAAATTATGAGACACATTTTTCGAGATATCAGAACAGATTCATATGTGAGAGATTTAATTGAAATCCTATAAGAGTTATAATATTAATTGTGAAAATTTATATGAGATTACACAATTATCTATAAAAGTGAAAAGATAAGTTATACTTGATTAGTTTTACGCTATTTCCAATGAATAGTTTAGAAACTCTTTAACTTGTTGATTTATGATTCATATATGACCAAATAAGTAATTGACTCAGTTCATTCTTTAGATATGTTCTATTGTCTTTGAAGTACAATAAAAATTCCATATATATATACATATTCAGAACTTAGTTTACTTCAGCAAGAGTAGTTTTCAATTATTTCATGATTTCCAATTAATCAAAGTATACAGAAGAATGTTTTGCATATTATTGAACTAATATATTTACAGAAAATAATTAAGTAATATATTTTTTCATAATTTCATTTTTATAACTTACACACTAAAATTAAATGTAAGAGATTAATAAAATTCTTAGAGTATCTCCACTTACCATTGAGATACTGAAGGGCATAGAGGCGTGTTAGATCGACATCACTAATGACGAAAGAATGTCCTCAACACAAGGACTAACTCATAGCTTTACTATGTTAACGACTATCCTGAGTCATCGAAGGAAGCTCTAATATGCTATATAATTTGGCCACTGGCGCTTCATATATGACAATGCCAAGGATTATAGCGTAAGCCAGAGAAAACGCACATACAAAGAGAATAGTTACTCGTAGTTAAGTCGGCAATCTTTATGGAGGAGCATATTCGAATCAAGAACAATATTAATGACATTGGAGGAAAGTTCGACTGTGATTAAGGTTCCAATACATAGTTGCCAACCTTGCGACAATCGTCGACTAGACTCCCCGTCTCAACGTCAGAACTGCGTACAATTATGGTACTATTATTTTGTTTTAGATGTGCACATGGAGCAACCACTAGTATAATAACCCTGGTCAGATCAATTTTCAGAGTGTATATCGTATGCAGTACCTCTACTCCTTTTAGGAGATTAACATCAAAACGAAGGCGGTAGTTGCAAGACACTAATCAGACTTTAGGTAGATGCTTAATTGATTATTGAGATATATTCACCTCAAAGAAAATTTTGATTTAGATAACGAAGAATAAGATTTTGATCTATATCATAGAAGAGTGGAAGATTTCAGTAGACACTTTATCTGCTGTTGTAGAAAATAGGCTGCGAAAAGTACAAAATCCAGCACGAAGACCATACCGAGCTATTTATCTTTCTAGGGCATGGAGTACTGACGGAAATATGTAGACCTCCAACTAAAGATCTCGTAATCGAGAGCAAAATGAATAACCATACAAAGTTTCACGAAGATCATACAATATACTTACCTCAATGATAATTCTTCAATTAGAAGCTATTCAGATATATAATGAATCTATTAACATTTTTCACTTATCTTACATTTATGGAGATAGAGTCGAAAGTGAGCTCAAGTCTCTCTCTATCTGGAGGAATCTGAGACGACGCCAAACACTTATGAATCATCTATTCGGAGGCTCTATTGAAGATGGACTCCTAAGAAACCCTTTAGACCATTTCATGAATAATGATGGTTCAGATATAGAAGAATATCCATATGGTTTTGATGATTCCGAGGTTCAAATGCTAGAATATTTTCCTTCTATATTATCTCCAATCATAGAGATAACTGAAGAAGAACAAGAGGATACTGTTGTAGTTATAGAAGTATTTGGAGAAGAAAATGTGAACACACCTCCTTCAACAACAGTTAAAGAATACAGAAATCTTTAGAGCAAGGAAGATAGGTCAGAACCTTCTCCTTGGCCAAAACAAATAACACAGTGTTTAAAACAAGTACAAACGATAAAAATAATAGTACAATTACATTTAAGAAATTAACTCATTTTTATTTAATGTGATAAAAATAAGTGTTGATAAAACATTCTCTTGAGAAGAGAACAATAATATTTTTTTTTTAAAATAAATTTAAATAGAACTGTAATTTAATGAAAAAAGAAGATGGATTATTCAACACGACAGATAATTACCACATCTCTCTATAAATTTCTTTAGATTTAAAATTTTTTATAGAAGTATTCTTTTGAATACTTCATCAAAAAAAAATATCAATGAAATTATATCTTCTCTGATCAAGAAGGATCATTAAAAAAGAGAAGAATAAACATAAGACTTAGAGTTTAGACTTCAGAAATTAAAATTTATAGTTCTGCTTTGAGAAAGGCTAATAAAATTTCATGCATAACCATACTCTATGAAATGAAATCTATAAAATAGAAGAACAATGGTTCTTTCTTCCAACAACATGGAAGCGAGAACATTTAGAACTAAAAGAATATGTTTCTTCCCTCCAAACAGACAGAGAAAAGGAGAAACATATTACTATCATAGAAATATTATATTCACAATTAAAAATAATGGAAATAAAAGTTTAATTAATATCCAATTAATATCGGATTAATAAGAATGATAATCCTTTTTAGAAAGAAAGAGATTTCTAAAGAAGAATCTCGTATTGACAAAATTTGAAAGTAAAAGAGATTTCTAAGGAAGAAATCTCGTATTAGACAATAACCGACAAAGTGTAATAAGAAAATGTTCTTTCTTCCTTAATAGTAATTTATAGTAACAGTTTATAACTTCAACAAGCACAAAATCTACTCTTAAGATGAAATTGGGATATTTTTCAATATACAAATAAACTCTCTTTATATGAAAAAAAAAAGAGCGATTTACATAATCCACTTAAAGTATAACAAATGTTTGGAAGGAAGGTTTAGAGACAAAAAATTAATTATCCGACCTAACTTAATATTTAATGAAAGAAAAGTGACAGTGCTTAGATTATAAATTTAATCTTTTACAAGAAAATTATAGATTAGATACTAGAATAATATTTTATTCTGCAACTTTTAAAAGAAAAAAGAGAACTTTAAGGAAAAGTTGAAGTCTGAAAACAAAATTTAGAATGAACATATTTCATTTTCTATATTTTAAGAAAT
>JABUQX010085622.1:0-12500 GCA_015478945.1 Trachelipus rathkii
CTTATTTTAGCCATGTCCCTTACACACTTATCTGATCTGACCTATATGAAAAATTGTCACTATAATAATTCAGACCCTATACCTATACACTTATATTATAGATCTGGTTAAATACCGTATATCATAATATATATACTATATAATATTATATATTATAGTACTATGATATATATATATCATATATATATATATTATATGCATTATATATATTCTCCTTTACGAGTTATAGCTGAATTTAAAAGTATTGTATTTTTTGTAGTATAAAATGTTAAAAATAACAGTAATTTATTTAATTAATTTATATAATAAGTTTAAATTATTGATACAGTTAGAAATATTCATATGGTATTACACTCACAGTTATTAGCTAACCCACAAGGATTGAGTACTATATATAGGAAATCTTTAAATCACTACTTCCAATAAAGCTATAAATATGAAATCATATATATGGAATAGTAATGTACAAGGCCTAGTTTAGTGGCCATGAGAGTATCTCTAAGTCCTCCGGGGAGCGGTCTATAGATCACTATGTTATTTCTAGTATATTTGGTGAGAAAGAAATAAAGTAAAATGGAGTGGCGAGATTATGGTTTCTTATAAAATAGAACAGCAATTAAACCCACGTATTTTGGAAATTGGGCAAGAGTGAAGGATGTGACTAAGTATTCATGAGTACACTGAATAATGTTAAACATCAGCATGAGTCGAATAATCTAATAACATAAGTGCGTGTACCGGTTGAACAATATGGTGCAATTCCGAGAGTGAATCTATCGTGTATACACACCTCGAGAGCTTATTTAGCACTCAGGATATCGCCTTAGAATTTCTTATACATCATGAGTGATATAATCGTGAGAGTGAGCATTATCCCTGACAGGGTGCTGTACAATTAACAGTCGAAACAGTATTCTGTGACTTTTCTTCGTAGGTAGTAGAAACATTAATAAATTGATAGAGTAAGGATAGTTAAAATCCGATAGCATTACAAGTGAGATAGACGCCGCTCAGAGTATTTGCTGCCTTTTGCATTCTCAAACAGAAGAGCAGGGCCACCCATATTATGCACCCGAAGATTTTGCCACAATTACTTAATATAATTAAATTTTGCATATAAATATAAATTATGTATAAAATTAATATTATTTATAATAGTATATATATATTAGTAATTAGTGTATAATTATTTAAAGTAATGTATTTCAAGTTTCATAAGAACCTAAGAAAGTAAAGTATGCGGAAACTTAATTTTCGTTTCAATGAAAGAAAACCATTAAGGAAACGCTAAAGCACACAGCTAAAGTAAGACTACAAATGTAGTGAGTATTCTCATTCAAGCACTGAACTGTGAAAACATATTGTTATAATATACTGAAAATTTATTATTAAAGAAAATACTTATTAAATATTACTGTGCATATTAATTAATATAATAGAATACAGTATAATAATTATAATAAATAATCAGTAATCATTAAGTATTAACCCATTAATTTAAAGTAGCTTAAAAATTTCAAACATCATATCAACTTTATAGGGTAAAGATTAAATTTCCCACCTCTTGCTAAAAACTTCAGTAAATCTTTCAGTAAATTAATTCTGTGATATGTTTAACGTATACGGTTAGTCACCAATTCATATAAAGAGAATGAGGAGAGAGAGAGGATCTGTGTGAGATCGGAGTCTTGGAGTCGTTCTCCCAATTTTTCAGGAGTCGGCCAGGTGCGGGTGTTTATGTCGCCCGCAGATTGGAATTGGAAAATTCTGTGCAATTGGGGTCGGAGTCGAGTCGGAAAGTTCCTGTGTAAGTGGAGTGTCGGAGTTGGAGTCGAGAATTCCTGAAATGTTAAACTCAACTATTACATTATTATTATTTTATTATTATTATATTAATAATTTATTATTATTTTATTATTAATTATTTTATATTGTTAATAATTATTATTATTATTTATTTATTATTAATTATTATTATTATGTATTATTATTATTATTATTATTCCCGCTTTTAGTAACTATTTGATTATTAATTAATTCATTGTTCGACTTGCCTACACTTAACGTTGCTCGTATATAGGAGAGGAACGGGAAGTTTCATTTTGTTTCCTTGTTTCAATTGTTTGTAATATACAATATATATATATATATATATATATATATATATGTATATAATCTTATATATATTATATATATATATATAGTATATATATATATATATATATATATATATATATAATATTATATATATATATATATATAAGTAATATCATATATATATATAATATATATATATATATATTACAGCGGTGTCTGCAAAAAGATGTACTAACAGCATTGCTGCTTTTTGTTTTACATATCAAGGATGATAAACTAACTATGTTATAGTCATGAATAGGAGCTAGGATACCGCACATTCTAAAACACTCTTAGTCTATATAGAGAAAAAAGAGAAAGTTACTCCTGTCCTTACCAGTTAATTATTTACAGCTAAATTAAAGACCAATTTAACACATTAGACCACACACACTTAAAAGTTTATATCAAGGCTTATACCATCTCATAGGAAACGACCTAACGAAATCGAAAGTTTTGTCTAAGAGAATGAATGCACCGGATCATAAAAGGTGAGTTTCGGATAAACCACCATTCTCTTAGTTCTGGCATCGAAGTGAAATTGTAACTCCGACAATGCGATGTTTAGAAAGATTAGATTTCCCTTTTAGTATTTACAGAAAAAGGGAACCTTTCGTTTCACACATACACATCATATTGGGAAGATTTTCTGTTTTCCCGTCCTGAATCGCAATTACACATACGATGGAACTTCCACCAACCCGGCAATTCATTAGCTTAAATTGGTAGAGCAGAAAGAGTACAAAAAGAGACGCGTTCTCTCAGCAACAGATCTCTTCGACACAGGCACGGATTCCCTACATCAAACGGTCTCTGGGCACGAACACAACACAAAGCACTCAAAAAAACCTTAAGATAAAAAAAGAGTCTGTCAAATAATCTGTCATATAGGGATGATTTAGGGTGGTAAAAACCTAGAGACAATCACTAGCGTCTGGAATATGGCGGCTATGCAAAGAGGCTCACTTCAGAAAAGGAAACATAAAGAATTTTCCTTAGGCGCACAAATTACATATAACGAATATCTGCGAGAGCCTGGAGACTTCACAGGATTTTTTGAGATTGAATGGTTACCCCCCCAAAAAGAACATGGCTTAATATGGTGCAATGCACACGATCGCCAGTTGGTTTTCTCCACACCCCCCATACAAAAGAATATGTAACTGGCAGCGATATGAGAGAAGGATGCCTTACTTTGGTCCATTAATAGTATACTAAAATTATGAGCCTAACATTGAATATGAGCATGACTACGCATATTGTAGGCTCCGGTCCTAAATATATTACTTTGGGGATATCCCCATTCGTACACACAATCCATCTTCACCATATGCTTAAAACGCTCGAAGCAATCTTTAAACTACCAATCTGTGTAATCACACTCAAATCACCAGAGCTGTGTTGGGCATAATCTGTTGAGCTGGTGTGACGAGTTTTTAAGCATTAGAGAGGACAGGGGCACATAAGTGGTTTCCGTTTTTTCCAATATTACCTACGAGAGACACAACAGTGTCACAGCATGGTGTGCACGGTATCTGCCGCTGGGCGCATTAGGGCGGCGCGTAAACATTGAATCGATTGGCTATCCTTTTGAGCCAATTATCTGAGAGTTACTTTTGTGGGCTGAAGTCTCACTTAAACAACATTACAAGAGTTATATAGTCACTAATGTGATTATATTCGTAAGTATGCATATTAATCTTTATATTTGTAGCAAGATGGTAGCCATAACCTCCCCACTACCTTAGATCACGATGTAATGAGTAGCTCACCTCAATGTACATAACTAATTTAATTCGCAAAGTAGGCTCAAGGTGCATCATCGTACTTAACTAGTAATTGATAATTAACCTTAATAATAAAACATAATCGATATATAAATAATCCTACTCAGTTCTCAACCTAATATAAGGATCATTATATAATTAATATTATCTTTATTTATATTGGGGAGTAATTAACCTAACAAGAGACATAAAGTTTTATACTTGTACTGACTTCAAAATAAACCAAAGACAAATAATAATGTCATTGAAAAAATATGGAAATGCGAATATCTTAAGAACAAAATAGCGAACAAATTTTTTCTCACTACCCTCCGAACCCTGTTCTCTCTTTCTGAGTCGTCGTTTGCAACTCCATTGCCGCTCATAGCGTTATCCTACGTCTTGAGTATCCTTGGACAAATTAGGCGGTCACAATCATTTTGAAACATATATTTGGCGTCCGTCTGCCACTCACCCTCGGGGCACGGCTCCCGTCCACTCACCACACTACACATCAGTTATTGATGACAGAAGGTTCATTTCACGTTACGCCGTAGGCATTTGTTATTATATATTACTTAACAAATTGGCCCAATTATCACACACACTTATCCAAAAGTATAAAAACATAAATGTTAAGTTCCTGTATTTAGGCCTTCAATACCCCACGTCTATTATCTAAAGCGTCTGTACACCCCTTCACACTATGTTCAGCAGCCCTTAATCCCTCCCCTTTTGGGGGGGGTTCTTTGTTTGTTGCAATGACTACATCATTACCCTACACCTTTTTTTGGTTTGGGTTGCCATGATACAACATCACCAAACTATCCTTCCACCATTATGAGTCTTTGCGTCATTCTCTTAAAAACATTATGACATCACACTCCCGCCGTTTTCTAAAGTTGAGCGTAAATTACGCACACCAAAACCGCTCGGGGCATTTCGCTTTTCTGCCTTCGAGATCTGCACCGGTACCGCTCCGGGTCCGCCTCTATCGGCTTTCGTTCGCCTTGCTACGTCATTGAGGACTTAGTTTGTATTTTTACCTTACCCTCTGAACTTCCACCCATTTCTCTTGTACTTCCTTTCACCTTGGAATGTTAAATATATATAAAATTTCGAGTATTTTCAAGATACGAACCCCTTCCTCACGACCGCTTCATATTGCCCACGGTCGAGAGAACCGAGTCTTAGTCAATCGGGCTGAAGCGCCTATCGGCTAATAGAAATAAATGTTATTTAATATACAAATTATTTATCCCGTATTAAGGATTCAGAGTGTTGGTAGGATTAACATAAGTATATATATATATATATATTAAGATCTATATATATAATTATATATATAATATCATATATTATAATATATATATATATAATATATATATATATATATTAAAATATATATATATATATATATATAAATATGTATTTAAATATTGTAAATACATTAGTGTTTTAAATATTTCTAATACTCTTATTAAATACAAAAAAATATTTATTAATATATGAATCATAAAATAAATGTTTAAAAGAACAAACAAATAATAATGGACAAAAATGGGTCAATTTGCCTTTTTGTAGGTTAAACGTCAAATGAAACCTTGAAGCATAAAAGTGATTAAAAGGATTTAACCTTCTCGAGGATATATCCAGATAGAGGACTTTAGCCTGATAGGACCCATCGCGGCCTGTAGGGAACATTGGTGTCATTAGATAGGATTGGAATAAAAATACTTTTATTTGCTATATATATAAGTATATATTATCATTATCATCTTAAGTATATTATATATAATTTTAATTATAAGTAGCTGTTATAATAAGCTGTTTTAAATACTTGTAAAGAACAAAAAAGTATTTAAATACTATAAACACTTAACTAATTTTTAATACTATACTGTTTATAATTATATTTAATTAATATTATTTAATTTATAGTCCAATTAATTATATTTAATAATATAAATATAATTATATTATAACTTATATAAATAGAATAATAATAAGATATACATGTAATTATCTACTACGAAAAACTACTACTGCATACTTACTATATACTTACCGACTTTATAACTACAACTACTACTAAAGACACATTGAATTATTACACTTCCTGCACTACTTCACGTACCACCAATCTTTACTACTTCTACTACTACTAGAGACTAAACTGAGAGAAATATACTAATCATCTATTTTGTTCGGACGTATAACTACTTACTACTACACCATGCAATGATTTATCTACTCAACTCTACACGCGCATCTTTTATAGCCTTCTATCGAACCACCTAAGATTACTACTACTGTAACTACTACTAGATATTATACAACATCACGTTACTTGATATACCTAATTTTCAGAACTAACATAATACTTCAAATCTACCACTCACGTGGAACAAACAATGTACTTGGAGCACTTATACTTTTCTCTTTTATTACGGGACGGGGGTTCACTCCATTCCACTTTCGATTTTACACAAAATTATTATTATGTCTATAAAATTAATATTATATTAATTTATAGTTATAAATACATATATTTATTAAATTTTTATTACATTAGTTATTTATTTAATTTACGGCACCTAAACTGTCACACTTGATCTCTGAAAGACCCCCTTTTATAATCAATACTAAGTTTACATACACCCGGGTGAACAGCAGGTATAGGATGGGAGGTGGTACACCAGAGAAATTTTGAATTTGACTAATTCGTAGTCGGAGTCCGGACTACAGGGGCGGCTTACGGTCGGATTAGGAGATCGGTAGTCATCAATCCGTTATGTTGAGTTGGGTTATGAGTGTTAACCAACGTCTTACCACAAAAGTGCAAGAGTCACAGCACAGCACATTTCCCACTTTTTCCCCTTCATATAATGTATTTTATTATAGGAAGTCGGGAGCTCACGCGCACGCTCTCGCGCTCATCGAAAAGTTTTGTTATTATTTATTATTGAGTTATTGATAATATTATATATTAAATTATTATTGTATCTGGATTTATTTTCACTGATATATAAATATAATTATATCAAATATTATTAATTTAGAGTAAAATTTAAATTTATCAGGTTTTATACATCCCTTAAGTATTCAAAACGGGCAATAATCGCCTAGTTTCTTCTTCTGCTTCTTCTTCTTCTGTTACCCAGTTACTGTTCTTGTTACCTTTCAATTATTCTACTTTTCTTCGCTACTTAAAGTACTTATACCATCTTATGACCTATAGAATATCTCTTGTGCTCCACATTCCCCTAAAAATATGGGCTTAAAGAATTGAATTTTAAAATTAAACTAAAGTCAATGAATTCAGCTATGAATCACCTATAAACATAAAATAATTATTTATTTTCTAATTTTAATTAATTTTTTTGAAATTATTTTATTTTTTATTAAATTATTTTAATAATTTAATATTTATATTATATAATTAATTTAAAATAAATCCACAACAAACCACATTCAGTGTCTTACATTTTCTTAATACTTTCTAAGGGACAACACAAAAAATATAGGGGAGAGGAAAAATAGGGAGGGAAGAGGATCAGGAGATGTAGAGAGAATGTAAAGAGAAGAAAGAGAAGGAGAGGAAGAGAGGGAGGGATGTAAGGAAGAGCGATGGAGAGAGACGAGAGGAGAGAGAGGAAAAGAGGAGAAGAGAGAGGAAGAGAAATAAAGAAGAGAGAGAGATGAAGAGGAAGAGGATAGAGTGTTTGATTAGAGAGATAGAGGGATATTGAATTTATGGATTTTGACATTTTACTAATGGCGTCGACCTTTTTTAAATGAAGCACATCGGTTAGGATATTTGGCTCAGACGCTTAGTATTAGGGCACTTATGATTCTTCTTTAAGCTTATAATTAGTTTTGTGAAAGTCTCTGTTCTATATAGACCTTTTTTACATCCCCACTGCATTCCTATGAATATTCTTTATTCCTTTAACCTTTAAAAACTCTGTCATTCTGGAATTTAACATGAAAACTAACAGTTTATTTACATACAAATCAACACTAATCTACCTACAACAACGCCAAAGGGTAACCACGCGAGGATGAAAGAACGAGACAAACAATCCGAGCAACAACAATCAAAACAACACAACATACTAAGTACAGAAAAGCAACAACAAAATCACCTGACACAACAACGAAACATAAACAAATTGGCCATTTCACTTAATCATAAACTTGTACTCCTCTTACATCTGGGAACCATATGAAGCCTAGAGTTAAAGTACACATCACGGGAATCAGCCACATCAACCAACATAGAAACAAATCTACACACAACAAAACAAATGGCCATCTCACAATCATTAACTTGAGCACATCTTAAAAGCCAATGGGCGGAGACCTTTGGGTGATATATACCAAACAGTCAATCAATCAAACAAACAACAACAACAACAACAACAATAAAACAACAATAACAACAACATCAACCAGTGCATTCTACTCGTAATTACAAAGTACGACTTTTACCATCTGAAGCAAGAAGTCATGAAGTTAAAACACAAACAAATTCAACAACAACAACAACAACAAAACAATTTCATTAGGGTTGTCAACATTTATAACTTCTACAATTCTCTTAAAGCCAATTCAAGCGCTAGGGTTAAATTACGAACGGAATCAACTGAGCTCAGAACAACTATATCACCAATCGGATAACAACAGCGACACCCGCCAAACGGATCCGATTCGCGCTGCATAAAATTATGTTATAGGAATCGATTATTTTTGTATTTTGCAGTCATGTTAACTTTTTTAATATATGAAAACTCTTTTAAAATAATTTTACATTATTAACACTCAATATACTTTTTACAGGGGCATAAAACAGTAAAAACAGGTAAAAACATTAGCGGGCATACAATGAGGACCGTCCATAGACTACTATTCATGGAATAATGAATCTCCATGTAACACATAAAGTAGGACTGTATGTATTTGTCCTTTTTTCAAATTCTGTAATTGGGACAATAAATTTTTGATCGTGCGTTATTTGGGCGCACTTTACTATGCTTTAATATCATGGGCTTATAAACATGCTTTAACTGCTTTACTTGCTTTAAAACACCCTTGAGAGTACTTTGTACAAATAGATATTATGAGACTTATTTTTGTAATAAAAACCATTCACTATCTACAATTTCCTCAAAAATAGCTAATAAAAACTAGGTAAATGTCGATAAGGCCGGGGCATATATGTAGCATAAGCCTACAATTCGAGAGGAAATTACAGGTTTTTTTGGCTTTATTGTGCTCTATTATATTGTTAAACTGGGGCTTTCGCCGTGGCTTTATACTGCTTACATCTGTATTTAAATGCACATAGATATCACTTTGAACTATTTAATACATAAAAAACCATATCCCACTTAATACCCTCTCAAATAATACACAGGTTAAGAGATACAGTTAACTAACTTTATTATAGGCCGAGACGATGTCTTATAGGTTCTCAATTGGGACGAAATAACAGGCTGTGGCTTTATTTCTGTTATCCCTCACCGCCTGGATTGACCACTGATAGATGCACTTGGGGCTTTATACTGGGGGGGTCTAACATTCATAATTTTCAAATATTGTGAAGGGGAAGCAAAAGAACTCTATTAAAAAACATTGTGATTTTTTATTAATTCTATTTCATCTTTACTCTTTAGTAAGGAATATATAACATACTCCGATGTTACTAATAATCACTTATACTCATGCAAGCAAAATGAAAGCTAGTAATAAATTAGATATATTAATACACTATGCTACAAAATAATATAACTAATTAAGTAATAATATATGATAATAACAATAAAAATAAAATAACTACTAATGAAATAATAATAATAATAATAATTTTAGTTAACACGGGGGATGAATCATTATTCATAGAGTTACTATAATTAATATATGAGTTCTAAGCGGGGAATGGATAGCTCCTTAATGGGTGATAATTTTATTATTAATGTCATATTATTAATTATTATTATCAATCTCTCAGTTTTAATATTATTAACATTAGTATATATATTATTTAAAAGTGTAAAAAACCACCCAGAGTTAGTACATGTAATCTAGAAAGATAATTATTTTTCTACCGTTTACCAAGGCATATCGGGGGTAAAAACAAACCGTTCAGCCTCACTTGTGATTGGCAGGTGCTAAACCTCATCTCAATTTGGCCCTCCATTGTGATTGGGTCGAGAATATATATTGGCACCTCGTGAGTCCTAAACGTCGTTTATACTAAAATAGCGCTTTGCTAATCTGAGGCTGTGAACAAGTTCTCTCCTACTCTATCGTTGAATAGTGCTCTGTCTTGCTCGTCGATTAGTTTCTTTCCCTCCCTGTATTATTTTCCAGTTAATCGTGCGCGCCCAATCGTTATTCTGGATTCGTCCTCCTGTTTAACAGCTGTATATATCATAACCCTCATTTTTCATTTGGTGCCAATAGAACAGTAAAGGTTCAATGGAGCAGTTACTTTAAGAGTAACCAGATGTGGATTTGGGCTAAATTTATATAAAAAGAAATCCAATATGGAACTGCAAGGAGGGTGATGACTATACCAATGGGAACACCTTTTTTCAACGGGTTTGTTGGTATGCTGTTCGGATAATATCATCAATTACAATACACAGGCGCGTTTTCAATGAGTCGCCCCGATAATTCTACTGGTGTATTATGTAAACACCAGAGACTGGCTTACTGATTACTTTAACCCCAAATGGGTTAAAACTGGGTCGAAAATCAGTTATAGCCAGAGCAGCAGGACCAAAGGACAAACATGCTTACTCTAACCTTTATCTAAACATGTGAAACAACACATCGGAATGGAAGTGACTATGGGAAAGCTGGATCGGCCTGATCATTTGAACGTTACTGGATCTGCAATTGGTATTTCATACTCTCTGAGGAAGCAACAGTTGGTTAGCGGCTAATAATTTCAGCAAGATTGACGGATCGTCCCGAAGGGCTGTTAGGAGAAATACAACATCGCACCCGTGTTATGGTTTGAAGATGTGTCTCAGGTGTAAGGCTGTAATTGCCTGGTGTGCCTGTTTTAGATTCTAACTCTTTCGGAGAGTATAATACTAAATACTGTCGGTCATGTCATCAGTCAGAGGATGAATATCTTGTGTTTGGTAAACTTTATAAGAGTAACTATCCTACTCAGCAAATGAGAAAATTTACTAAGTAATTGCCTCGCATAATAGCTTCCAGATATTTAAATAACGTAGAAAACAATTTGCGCTATGGAGGTACGGTAAAATGACGATCCTCTGGTAAAAAAAATCCGGTGTATAATTTCACAAATGCTGGGCACAATTCCACCATTATTAGCACCTTCCTAAAAAAATTAGTATTTGGGGGTGTGCAAAAAAATTTTACCCAAATTTAACTTACATAGTTAAACTTAGAAAACCAAATGGGCCAAGAGAGGTATTTATGATAGATCAGAGGTCAAACCATATATGATATTACCGGAGAGCGCGTAGTCTTAATTGATAAACATATTGTTGTCCTCTGTGTTCTTCACATTCTCCAGGGGTAATTTTGAGTGTGATTGATTCACACCATCAACAGATAATCTACACTGAATTTAAAATAAAGTGTTATTTACTTAAATAAAGCGTTAGTTTCTCATATAAAGTATCTAACTAATAATAAAAAGAAGTATTTCTTAAAGATTGTTAAGAGTTCAAAGTGTTGTTGTAGGCCTAATAGAAATATGTCTATATATTTTTTTTCTTTTATAAAATGTATGATATTTTAAATATCCATCAATGAAACTAATGTAATTTTATACGACACTTAAATATTAATATTTCCCTCTCGTGAACTATATTTTAATGCTAAAATACGTAGTCTTCATATACGTCTCTTTCAATGTCAATAGGGTTCAGTCAATTCAAACTTAATTAAATTTAACCTAACTTCTGAGTTAGTCAAGGAGGGGAAGAATACTTGAAGTAGTGATTTATTTATTCACAGGATGTAGTAGTAGGAGGTGCTATGTTCTGAGATGTAACCTCGATGAGAAATAGGCCAAGGGTAATGTCGGTGTTCAGATGAATTAATAGATAAGTGGTCTTGTCATTATATTTAAATGCACTCCTTACTGGACGCGCCCTATCCACAAGTCTCATCAATTTACTAAATGAAAATTAAAATGACATTTTTATAATGTAATATAGATAATGATTGTTATTACTGTTACGTAAAATATCGCTAAATTTATTATCATTGTTTACTTTATCAAATCCTCTGTGTTACTTGTTACACCTTCATTTCGACTTCTTCCTTCCCGTTATCGAGCTTATATCCTTACCATTTAATTCAATTTTAGAATAAAAGTACCCACAAATTATTTCGTTTCAACCTGTGGACACGTCACCCATCCAGTAATAGATGCGTATTGTTTAGATTGTATTGTGATTTTTCTAAAGTCCGTAAGTTTAAAATATAAAAACGCCTTTTATCTTTTCTGTTTAACAGATCCTCTCAACATCACCAATCTATCGAAACGTCTAAAACTCCTCGCAAATATATATTATTTTTACCGGGAAGAGACAAAGCGGTTAC
>JABUQX010085622.1:22500-31976 GCA_015478945.1 Trachelipus rathkii
TTCACAGGGTTTTTTAATATTTTAGAGACCTTCAAAAATTATTCAGCTTTGATTGATAACTGAAAAACTTGACATACCTCCTGGGAGGTTCTACCTAAAATTGTGAGTTTAAATATATAAAAGTTCCCCTTGAATTAAATTTTTGTTCACAGACAAAACGAAATCAATGTTTATTTCCTAAGTAATTGTGTAAGCTGGGTTGTTTTATAATACTTTCCGCCCCCTTTTGTTTAATTACCAAACAAATTGACACACTCGGGGCTGAGACAATTACACTCTATTATCTTATATTAAGATGTTAAGTTCATAGTATTGTTGAAAACTTTAAAAACTAAAAATATAGCAATCAGAAATTAAGGGGTTTATATTGAAAACTGACACCACGGAACTACGTAAACCATTTTCCCCACCGCGGTATTTTTATTTCAGTTTCATTAAGAACACAGCGCTAGACCCCATTTTGTCAGTGTCCTTATTTTGGTTTTTCCCCCCCTTTTCTTCCCGTTTCTGTTTCTACCTGGTCCATGTGTTTGTGAATCCACGCAGCTGGTCTCCGCGCCACCGGTGTGCTTCGACAGCATATATGTTCTCTTCACTTCAACACCTACTCACGTCATTCCCGCCTCTCCGTTTTAATGATTAACCGCAGGTCCAAACACAGGCCAGAAACAGAAACGGGAAAACAAAAAGGAAAACTGACAAATGGGGTTCTAGGGTTCTTTCATGACTGAAATAAAATAAGGGGAAAAATGGCTTACGTAGTTCGTGTGGTTTTCAATATAAACCCTAAAGTTTTGCATGCTATATTTTAGTTTTTAAACGGTTTAAACAATACTATGCCTAACCTTAATATAGATGAATAAGTAATTGTTCTCAGCCCGAGGTTCATTGTTTGGTAATCTAAACAAAGGGAAAGTTATAAAAGAACACGTTACACAATTACTTAGAATAACATTGATTCGTGTCGTGAACGAAAGAATTATTAAGGGAACTTTTATATATTTAAAACCTACAATTTAGGTAGATCAGAGTATTCAAGTTTTCAGTTTCAATCAAAAGCTAGATTTTGAAAGTCTAAATTAAAAACCCTGTGATGATATTAAACTTATATTATATTCGAATAATTTAATTAAATTGTTTATATATTTTATGCTTTTATTAACTTGACATTACAAACTTACTCTAACCACAAGGGTAGACTTTAGAAATGGTTTTTGTTTTATGAACCGTGGTCCAAGACAGTAAAAATATGGCGGGGGTTTCTATGAAAATAGACTGTAAAGAATAGTATTTACAGTTACAGGATTATATATTATTCATATTAGTTTGTGGCTATATCAGATTTATTTTATATTCCTTTATGATTTTATTAATTAGAATTAATAAAAATTTATGCCATAACCTCGAAAATGTAAATATTCATTTGGTTCATCCACCAAGCATAATATTTCCAATTTGTGTACATAATTATGTACTGTTTCATATCACCAAGTTTGATGTCATTCTATGCAACCACTTAAAAATAATATTGACTCAAAGTTTGACTTTTGTCACGGCAATCTCAGTTTTTACTAAGTTTGTGCCATTATAGCTCTTAATAGGGAATGGATATATGCTTTACAGTTACATATTCTGATTTAATGGAAAACGTTATCTCACTGAATGAAATTTCAGGTTCATAGCTCTAAAAATGTTTTCACAAATCAAGGTCAAATTTGCCAAAAAGTGATATGCTATTTCCGAGTGAAAATGATTACCTTTGTTTTAAGGTGTTAGAAAATGGTAACAAAAACATATATGGACCTAAATTTTCCACAGCTTCATTCAAAGGCTCAAAAAAACATCACTGCAAAATTTCATCAAATTTGCAGATGGTAAGGCAATTTGCGAAACTGGTCCACTTGACAAGGAATCACCAAATAAGAAATATTCACTTTGATTTCAACTAAAGTGTTACGAAAAAATACCGACCTCTACATCCCCTTAGTTAAGTAATGCGTATGAACTCCGATTGTATGCATACTACGTTTACGACGAGTGCTTGAAGTTTAATATTGTTGTTGAAGTGGGGCTAGACCGTGAGCCATCTTGGTGGGGGAGAAAGTGTATTGGGGATGTATGTATTCTCACAATTTGATGATGTATTAACCGCCCAAATTGTGATCGCAGCAGTTTTCGGAAATTGTCCCTATGCCTTAGTAAACCCAGATGACACTAATTCTCCACGTTTGATGGAGATTAGTTTACACGCTTGATGTCTGTAAGCCTTTTGATGAAGCTGTGCAAACTTGACGGTGCTATATCTGTTCTTCGTTTACCATTTTCTTACACTTTAAAGCAAAGTAGTCATTCTCACTCGGAAGATGCATATCACTTTTTGGCAACTTTGACCATGATTTGTAAACAAATTTATAGAGCTATGGACCTGAAAATTCATTCAGTGGAACAACTTTTTCCAGGAATCAGAATATGTAACTGTAAAGCTTCTATCTATTCCCTATTATGAGCTATAGTAGCACAAACTTGGTGAAAAACTAAGCTTACAGTGATAAAAGTCAAATTTTGAGTCAATATTATTTTTAAGTGGTTGCATAGAATGACATCAAACTTGGTGATATGAAACAGTACATAATTATGTACACAAATTGGAAATATTATGCTTGGTGGATGAACCAAATGATTATATTACATTTTCGAGGTTAGTGGCATAAATTTTATTAATCTAATTATAAATATTATAAAGAATATAAATAAATTAATAATAGCCCCACAACTTAATATGATCCTAGTATTAATCCTGTAATACTTTGTAAATATCTTTACAGTTTTTCAATAGAAACCCCGCCATATTATTTTACTGTCCTTGGATCGCCACGGGAGTTCATAAACAAAAACCATTTCTAGTCTACCCTTGTGGTTAGAGTAAGTTTGTAATGTCAAGTTAATAAAAGATAAAATATATTAAACATTTAATTAAATATTCGAATATTAATATAAGTTTAATATCATTCACAGGGTTTTTAATTTTAGACTTCAAAATTAGCTTTGATTGAAACTGAAAACTTGAATACTCTGACTACCTAAATGTAGTTCAAATATATAAAAGTTCCCCTTGATTAATTTTTCACGACACGAATCAATGTTATTTCTAAGTAATTGTGTAACTGTTGTCTTATATACTTTTCCCTTTGTTTAATTACGCGAAACCATTGAACCTCGGCTGAGAAGCAATTACTTTATTATTATACATTAGTTTTAGTTTCATAGTATTGTTAAACTTTAAAAAAAACTAAATATAGCATGCAAAACTTAGGGTTTTATATTTGAAACCACCACGACTACGTAACCATTTTCCCCTTATTTTATTTCAGTCATTAAGAAGCCCTAGAACCCATTTGTCAGTGTCCTTTTTTGGTTTTCCCGTTTCTGTTTCTGGTTCCATCGTGTGTTTGGATCCTTCCGCATTCTAAATTCATAAAATCGTATATGCTCTTGATTGGATCCATTTTGATAGGATCATCTTATGTTTAATTCGAGTTTAAAATAGAATAAACATATTAGATTTATACATTCTTGTTTCTTCTCCCACAAATTGGTAATTATATTCTGCTTATTAAAAATCATTAAACAAATCTAAACACAAACACACGCATCGGTAGAGCAACCATGGTTTTCCCCGTTTACTGAAGTACTGGCCCGGGAATATATTCTCCAGCGGTTTATCACTGGATTGATGGGTTATGAACAATTCATTTCAAGATTCATCCATCATTCTTAAACGGATTAACGCTAATTCCTTTTTTCCCTAAACTTAATTAATAATTTCTTTAAATTGATTTTCATGAATTTCCACAAGTCTATGATTGATTTAATGAATGAGAGGATAGAGTTTTCCACAATAGAAGGTTAAACAATAGTTCTATTACAACATAGTCATATCTTCATCTTGATGACCCCTGTGATCTGTCCCTCTCCTCTCTATCTCTTCTCTCTCTCTCTCTCTCTCCTCTCTCTCTCTCTCTCCTTCATCTCTCTCTTCTCTTCTCTCTCTCTCTCTCTCTCTCTCTCTCATCTCTCTCTCTCTCATCTCTCTCTGCTCTCTCTATATATATATATATTATATATATATCATTATATATATATATACTATATATATATTATATATATATTATTATATATATATATATATATATATATATATATATATATATAATATATATAACGGGTATATATATATATCATATATATTATATATATATATTATTATTATTATATAGTATATAATATATATATTATATATATAATATATCGGTATATATATATTATATATATATTATATTATATATATGATATATAATATATATATAATATATATCCTTATATATATTATATAATATATATGATTATATATATATATATATATATTAGATATATAATTATAATATAATATATATATATATATATATAATAATATATATATATATATGTGGGCTGGAGAGGAAGTACGCTGGGCTCAACAAGCGTACCCGACTAGAAGGTACTTCTCTCCGCTCTTTCTCGTAGATACGAAGTTCGAAGAATTAGAAGATTTCGGAGGTCAAAGTATAGAAGATTACGTAAATGTTAGGTTTGTGATGTTCAAAAATAGTGGTTCGAATGTCTAGTAAGCACAGCAACCACCTGACACCATCAGGGGTAATAAGGAGCAGGTTAGGTTTTCTCCGTAACGGAGGAAGTTAGTCGTGGGACTCCGTAGGCCTGCTTACTTGAATGAAATATTTAAGAACTAGGCCTCATAAGCGTTGTAACATATAAAAAATAATCTAAGATTTTTCCCAGAGAATGGTTTAATAAGGGTAATAGGATCCCTTTCCCGATCTTTTATTGCGCCGTTTAATCCGATAAAAGTTTCTAGAAGTTTTAACTCAGATATGGTTTTGAGATTAACAAATAACAAATGATCAAAGGACTATTGACCCACAGTAAAAAGTTATTTATTTTTACTAGCTCGACTCAAGATTAAATAGTGGATGTTTTGTGTTATCAAAAAGTTAATAGCTAAAACACAAATGCGCAACCCGCACAATTATATTAATTAAAGATTGGTCCAAATAGAAATATAATAATTAAATCAAAATACAGCATTGGAGATAAGTTCACAGGCAGCAATGTGTTAGAGAATATGTACAGAAGCGTAGACAGCTCTGGTAATCAGAATTAGACGAGTGAGAACGCGAACGCTTCCAAATTATTGGCTCAATGCATATGCATCAAGGGAGAATAAGAAGTTCGACTCAATCCCCAATTTGTGAAACGTCCCATGCACTGAGTTGACTTATCTGAGATTTGACGGGGAATGGTTCCAAGGAAAAAGTAGGATCTGTTAGATAAAGAATCAGGATGTAATCCTGGAAGCTAATAAAATTGGTATGGAGAAAAGATGTCATGGATGAATCACGACTCCTATCAACTCAGCGAGAAGAAAAAGACTCAAAATGATCCCAATCCTAAAAATGCGTACCAACTACAACAAAGCGAGAAAGATTCAGGATAGAATTCCAGCTTTGAAATGACGAAAAAGGATCAAGGAATATATCCAGATTGGAATTGACACTGAATCGTATGGATTCAGACATGAATCCCCGGAATAGAAAGAATCAGGCCCCACAATTATAAAGAAAGATCAGCCTCACAATTAGATAGAAGATCAGCCGCACAAATTAGAACCCTGATCTAAATATAAACATAATTGGTATTTATACCATAATTTATATTTGCATATTTGACAGTTAAAGAAAGTCACATATATCCTTTCTATAAGAAATCATACCCTGGTATTATCCAATATAAGGGTTTCTTATTTATGGGGAACAAATGATGTTGGTGTGACCCAATATCGACTGATTATGCTACAGCGAAGATGCAGTACAACTGTAGAGCTAAAATGGTCAAGTGTTACTATCTAGAATATTAACGTACCTGTTAATTATTAGAATTATAATTACAAACTCTAGAAATATGTGGTAAGGTTTAATATTATCACGATAACCTTGAAACGCAGATTAGGCTATTGGTGATTTCTCAAGTTCTTACAAGTGTTGATATGTGAGGCACTACTATAGGCTGATATTATAACCAGTCCAGTAGCGCTCTGACTATGTTATTTAGATATAGTTTTTACTTTGTTTAAATATTAAATAGTTATCTTAGAAAGGAGAACAAATAGATATTTCGGCCTCATAAAATAGGTTGGTCAATTTTTTGCCATTAAATTACCAGCCTAATGATGCATAAGAGTCTGAGAATATTAATAACAGGGCTGGATCAAAGGGAGTGGTTGCAAACGTCAGACTGGTATATAAAACGGACGCATCGGATATTCATTCCATCTAATAGGAATGGCGGGATGACATAGGCAATTGACACACGGATGCATGATCAATTACATCGCTCCCGCGTTGATGGATGCAATCCGTACAACTCGCCCACTAAATCTAACCCCGCCGACCGCTTGCACTGATTGTGTTTCGCGACGTCGTTCGAAGGAAAGACGGGAGTTGAAAGAAGGCAAAGAGCCAGTAAGAAAGACAGCGCGCAGGGAAGGATGACTAGCAAGGACTCTGCCTAAATAAGCTATACATAATTTTTTACATAATTTACAATAATTTTACAATAATTTAAAATATTTTACTTTATAGCATTTTTTTCATTTTTTATGTTAATGTAATTCAGACTTTTTCACCCATTTATTCATGGTGATTCTGAAGCCCATAAATGGTTTGGATGTTATAGACTACGCATCCACAACACAAGAAAAGTTATACAAGTTAAAGTTTCTCTGTAATGAGCGATAATCTACAACAAAGGAGAATTCAAGTTTAAGGTTTCCTTGTTGATATAATAGATATGAGGGGTGAGCAAGATAGGTAGCTTCTCCCGCTTAACAATGCAGACATGCTATGACAACGAGCATGTATTAAGGTCGGTCCGCCGCTGTTGGGTCATTTTATCCCCGCGTTCTGGAAATTATTTTTCGCCTTCCATAAGAGATGAAACAATTTAATAAAAAGCTGTTGGCAAGGTGACTCCCGACATGCCGCTCTGATGAGAGCTCAGGATGCATAAATGATGGGTACTTTGCCTACTGTTGCGTGTCCAATCCTGACTAATGTGTTCGATTGTGGTACACCACTACATATCTTCCGGGGGAATGATTTGATAAACTTTGTTGGCATCTACCTTGTTTCGTAGCCCCTCGTGTGTAAGTGATTTTCCTTCTAGTAGACTGGTGCGTAAGCAACCCAGAAATATGGTGCGACCTGCAGCGAGACACAGTTTGCGATTTGCTTTAATTCCATTGGGAACTTCGAGGAACTCGCCGTATGATAAAATTGGTAATGATGAAATATGGGTGCTTACATCGTGCGTAGAGTGCCGGGTCCGGGTACTCTGCTGGAAGACGACGCGATGGATGTTTCTGATGTTCTTTGATTAATGGCCAAATCAAATCTGAACAGCCATCATATATCGCGGCAGTGTATTGATTCGCATAGAATTAGAATTTCAGAACATTCCAATAGAATGCATGAACATCCCTGGTAAACTAAGGTTAATTATTTTATTATTACATTATTTATAACTGTCCCGAAGCGAAAAAATGAATTGCAGAGTAAAACCTAACTTCATTTTGACCTTCTTTATTTCTCATTGCACTTTTGATGGTAAGATCAATAAGTAACATATTAATTATTGCAGTAAAATTGAAGCTAGTTATAAAAAAAAATCAAATTTATTATATAAAGATTTAATAAGTGTGATCTTGTAAAACATAAAATTTCAATATGAGATATATATTCTTTCCTTATAGGAAAAGAGCTGACATTGCAAAATGACTGACAATGTCGTGATTATTTAGTTGGTTCATCGGGAAAGCATCACTGCGCACCTCAGCTAATAATCGAAAATTTTTTTTATTTATTAATTATATATTTCTTATTGCTACGAAATGCATACGAAAATCCAATCTAGGAAGTCTTAATACCTGATTTCTTTCTATTTTCCTGGTTAACTTTATTTCATCAGCCGCATCTGTCCTAATGATTTTTTGAAGAGAGAGTGTAGCTACCATCACAGGCTGATGCACGGTATGAGAACATTCGTATTATCTCCTTCAGGAACGGGGACAAATCTGTAAAATATAGTGTTTAAAAGCTTGAGGCAGGTCTGGGCACGGGTGCACAACTGCTGTACATGAACTTGAGCAAGGTTCGTTGAACTGAAGGAACCTGTAGATATAGTATGTAGCATCGTATGCTACATATATAGGTGTACCAAAGTTCGATAATATAGGTGAGAGGTCTGAGATAAGGTTGATGATATAGTAAGTACGAGATATTAATTAGTCAGGTGAGTGATATTTACTATTTAAGTATATGCCTATAGTTGTATATATATGAAGTGAATTATGGAGAGGGTATAATGTATAATATTATAGTCAGTAGGTGAGTATATGTAGTAATAAGTTAGTATAAAATAAAGATAAGTTAATAGTGAATGGACTGTGGAGCTGGCTAATAAGATGCTATATATTCATAAGTTATTTGAGATATATAAACAAAATGTAATTTAGGGTGATAGTCAAATATATATATATATACTTTATATATATTATATGTGATAGTTAATAAGTAAGCATAATATATATATATAAGCTTAGGTATAGATATAATTTATCATTATATGAATTAGTTATTATATATTAATATATATAATTTCATTTATTTAGAGGTAGGTGGTTTCGATGATGAACAGAGTACAGAATTAAGTAAAGTATTATGCCATTTACTGTGGTGTGAATATGACTAGGCATAGTATTTATGCTGGTATGATGGTATAAAATATTTAAGCTTTTTTGGTTGAAATAAAGGCAAGGAATTCAGTGTACACAAGACTCTTTTGAGGAGATATTTTAGGTTATATTAAGTTCTTAATCTTTATCTGCAATTCATACACGGATAATCCAGGCGACTACAAAGTATCTTAGCAAGAATCATTTCAGCCGAGGAGGGTCTGATTTCGTCTGCATATAGTTAAAGAGTTTTTTGAGCGGATCAGGCAAGCCAGCTAGAAAAAGCATACATTCAAACAAGCTCATAGACTTGAATGAGTTTAGACAATATTGTTCATAGAAGGAAGTTGACGTTAAAGAGATTAAGAAGATAGGGAATAAGCATTTAGTTCATGTAGTCCGACTCAAGGTTTTAATTGATAAGTTATTTTGCTAAGGGTATTTATTTTAATTTTTAATCAGTAAGTGAACGACAGAACGACGCCGCCATCTTTTCCTCCTTGGCCGTTATTCTACTTCGGCCAGTGATCACCTGTAGGTGTCAATTTATAACGCCCGAGAGGAGGTTTATAAAAGAGGCTGGTCCGTCTCCGTGGCGTACATCTCCAGTGGAGTCGACATAAATTTT
>JABUQX010085623.1:0-2500 GCA_015478945.1 Trachelipus rathkii
ATTAGAGATAATAGTAGCATAGTATATATTTAATACCTACAAATAATAATCAGATATTGTAAAAACTAATAGCATACGTGATCTACGATAAACTATATTATGCAAGGCAATACCATGATATATGCTCTACTATAATATATATAATTACATACCTAATTACATAATCAATACTTTAATATATATAATAGATAATTAATATACATTATATTATAATGAGGCTATAAGTATGAGTGTATAGAAGTTAGCATCCTACCACGAGGCATGACCACCATATATACTATAAGTACTAATAGAGAATATAATAATAATAGGTATAGAAGACCGTATAGGTATGTATAAGTACCTATACCTTAATTAAATATAGTAAGTATAGGATACTTACCATATAAGGTATTTAAGTATAATATACTATAGTATATATATATATATATATACCTATATATATATATTACTATATAATATATATTATATATATATATTATATATATATTTATATATATTTAATATAATTATAGTTATATAATATATAATACGGCACCATTAGTTCTAGGTAATTAAGATCGAAACATATAGTGCTAGATGAGTGATATTAGCTAAATAATAGTAATAATATATATATATACGTAGCCTATATATAACGGTATATAGTGTATATTTATATTCATAGTATAGGAGAGAGTGTATATATAGTGTAATTATATAATAATAGTATATATATACAGGGATATATATATTAATATATATTTATAATTATATATATACTATATCTATATATATATATAATATATATATAAATATTACTATTATATTATATATATATATATGTATTATATATATATATACTATATATATAATATATTTAATATATATGATATATAGTATATTATTATTATTATATAATATTATATATTATATATATATATATATATAATATAATGGTATATATATATATATATATTTATATATATATATATATAATATTATATATATATATTATATTATTATATACTATATATATATATAATAGATATATAAATATATATAGAGAATAAGTATAATATATATATATAGTATAATATTATATATATATATATATATACGTAGTATATAGTTATATATATATATATAATAGTAATATATCACATAATAATATAATATTTATAATATATATATAAGATATATATATTTATATATTATATATATATATATTTATACTATATATTTATATATATATATATTATTATATTATATATTATAATATATAATATTATATATATAATATATATAATATAATATATATATATATATATATTATATATTATATATATAATATATATATATATATATTAATATATATATATATATCTATCACCCTATATATTATATAGTATATATATATATATATATATTTATAAGTATATATATATATATAATATTTTAATATATATATATATATATATAATATATTAAGTATATATTTATTATATATAATATTTATATATATATATATATAAATATATAATATATTTATAGTATATATAGTATATATTATATATATAATAATATATATATATATATATATATATATATTAATATATATATATATATATATTTATATATAGTATAATTTTTATATATATAATATATATATATATAGTATAATATATATATATATAGATAATATATATATATACTGTTATAATAACAATAAAAATATATATAATAATAATATTATATATTTATATATAATATATATATATTAATTGTATATAGTATAGAATAAGTACTATCGTTATATATATATAATATAATATATATATTTATATTATTATATATATTATATATATTATGTAATGTACAAAATTAATAGCTATATATATTATGGATATTATATATATATATATATATATTATATGATATAATATAAAAAATATATATATATATTATATTATATGATATTTATTATATATATATATAATATATTATATATATATTATATATCATATATTATATATATATATATATTATATATATTATATATATTATATATATATATAATATTATATATATAATCTATATTGACCCCCCCACAATGATCCAGACCCACACCCATATATATATATAGCTATGTTTATATATAATATATATAATAATATATATATATATATATAGTAGTACTACTTATATTTATATATATAATATATACTATATATAATCATATATATATATATATATTTATAAAATATTATATATTATATATATATTATATAATATATATATATATATATTAAATATATAATAATATATATATATTTATATATATATATATATATATATTATATTTATAATTATAATATATATATATATAATATATTATATAAATATATATATTATATATAATATAATATATTTTATTTAAATATATATATAAATACTACTATATATTATAATATATATATTATATATATATATATATATAATATATATAATATATATAATA
>JABUQX010085624.1:0-32873 GCA_015478945.1 Trachelipus rathkii
GGGTGGGGAAAAGAATGTCTCATCACGGGAAATGTATTAATTACATGTATGATCACCTATGTATCATTCCATTGCTCAATAAACAATGAAGTTATTTTCACTTAATGTGTGTGTTCAAATATGTTTCAAAGCAGAAACTAATAACGCATGACCGGATGGGAGGGGGTTAGGGGCTTAGAATGTTTATTACTAAAGAAAGGAACATGTTCTAACTAAAAAATTAAGAATTTCTTTTCTTTTTTTTTTTTTTTTTTTTTTTTTTTTTGTAAAAAAGAAAAAATGCTTTAAAAAACTTTTCTAATAATTAGCTATAAATAAATAAAAATGTTTCAGTTTCAAATGAAATGTTGAAGTGTTAACGTTAAGAAACGGATTATATAAAAATTTGTTAAAAATATAAATAGAATAAACACTTAATTAAAAGTGTAAAGGCTAAGAGTAAAATAATGTCACAGCTAAAATATTTAAACGTTCGCCCGTCAATATTGCGCCTGCGGACGCACGCGACGGTTTTCGCGCCGGATTGAGTCAAATCTAACCCTCGGGAGTGCGCGCACGCGTTAGCCATTCACGCAATCCGTTAAACAAATTAATAATAATAATAATAATTAATAAATAATTAATAATAATGAATAATAATAATAATAATAAGAATAATAATAATATAATGTAATACGTTAATATAATAATAATAATAATAATAATAATAATAATAATAACAACAACAACAACAACAACAACAACAACAACAACAACAACAACAATAAAAACCACCAATAATAATAATAATAATAATAATAATAAATAATAATAATAATAATAATAATAATAATAATAATAATAATAATAATAATAATAATAAATAATAATAATAATAACAACAACAACAACAACTAATACTACAAAACTAAACAATAACAACAACTAGCTACCATAATAAAATAATAATAATAATATAGATAATAATAAAATTAATAAAATAATAATAATAATAATAATAATAATAATAATAATAATAATAATAATAATGATAATTAAATCAGCAGGAGTTACTAATACTACAAAACTACTACCACTGCTACCACTGTTGGAGGATTAAGAACAACGTAATCGATCTCAACACTCTTCCTTACATAAGGTTTGACATAACATACACCACGCAAGTCGAAATCAAGTTTTGAATTACCCTCCACACTACTCAGGCTTACCTCTCTTTCCAATTTTATTCAGCATCCACTCAATAGTCGATCCGACTCCTTCGCTGACTCCGACTCCTTGATCTGCTATGTAAATCTGGCTATTATATGTTTGTATACAGATTTCAAAATTCGGCTCCAGCAGCAATGCCGGAACTGCACCGTGTTCCCCAGTATAAATCAGTCCAGACTCTAATTTCATTGCTGAAACATGTCGGTAGCTTATTTTTCATCTAGCTTTTGCTTTATCCAAGTTAAAGAACTCAATTGCAAGAGGCGTAACGGCATGAAACAATGAAGCAGGAAAGCGGACACTTCCAGCTATATGTGTGCTCCAAGTTTGAAAGCTATCCGATGTCTCTATCCCCTTCAATTTAGGGAGAGCATTTATAAAATAATAACTAAATATATAAAAAATTATATATAGAATGATATATATATAGTATATATTATAAATATATATATTATAAATATATATATTAATTTATTATATTTTAATATATTTATATAATATAATATATATATATATATATATATATTATATATAGATTATATATATATATATATATATTATTATATATTAAATATATATATATATATATATATATTATTGATGCAGCAGATGTCATTTTTTTTGCATCCACGGATACGGATGCGGATGTTTGTGAACTTGTCCTTTAAAAGGATGTTAAATAAAAATACGAAGCACCAATAAATCGGATTCTTTTTTCGATTTTTCAAGGCAAATAGAGCGTCAGAGTTGCCAAGAAAACAGTTGTTTTTTTTAAACTAAAAGAAATACCCAAAGATTTAAATCGGCAAAGATGGAAAGGAGTCGAGGGTCTCTCGGCCTCAGCAGGGTACGGACGGGGGGACTTTGTCCCACCCCTCTGTCCACCGTTCGGCTTCGAGCCCCTTAAATAAAAAATAAAAAATATTATATTTTCTGTGGAGCATAAAAAAAATCAGCTTTTGGCAATTCTTACCCTCCTTTTATTGGAGTTTTAGCTAACACGTGAAACTGCAGGGTGCCACGCGGTTGTTCGGCAATTTTTCGAAATCTGTATATAGATATATATATATATATTATAATTATATATATATATATTATATATATATTAATATATATTATATTATATATATATATATATATTATATATATATAAATTATATGATGTATATATATATATATATATATATATATATATATAATGCCTAATTTATTTCGAGTTTTGGCCACAATCTATAAATATTAATCTTGGTTACCAGTGCGGACGAGGAGTCTAAACTCAAATGCACCCACACCTCATTCTTCGACTCTCGCGTCCCTTAATGAAAAGATTATTACAAAGGAAATTATATACTATTTGCTAGCCTATTGAAATAAAATATGGTAAGGTTGTGATGAAGAAAGTGCAATTTGGTCTCCTTTAATCTGCTGAGAGTCTTATTACATCATGTTTCATCATATATTAGCCCAGCATTAATCACTTCTTTTCACTTGGAAAACTTAGATGGAGGGAGAGGGCCAAAGATTGCCTTGCAAGTTTCTCAAGTGTGGTGGTAGAGTAACAAATTTATGCTGTACTGTTCCATACAAAACTGATAGGATCATCATTTGTATCTAGTCGTTTTCTTTGGTGCGACAGTTTTTCAATTCGATTTGCACTATATCTTTTGAGTAATGAGTGTGCTTCTTTATCACTGATTAGACTGTAGAATTTCTTCCAGTTGAATCTGTTACTTGATTTACTTGTAGGATGATGTTGGGTTCTGTAGATGTCGTTTTTTCCTATTTATGTGGCGAAATAATAGAGTGTCTGATTGAGTTTCCAAGCGTGCAACCTATCACAAAGTACGATTTTAACTTGTTCTATATGTGTTGATTATTAATAAAAACCTTATCGCGAATCTGGATATACGGGAATCTAAGTAAGTTACAAATAGTAATTGAAGGCCCATGAACTTTCATAGCTTGTGAGATCATGAGTATTATTACACAGTTGAGTAGAGCTCAATGTCTCGCATTTCCTTTTGTGGAATTTTTCATCTTGAAATATTTTTATATTTAAAATGCTTTATCAAAATCTCGACAAAAAACATCCGCGCAACATCGCAGGGCAAGGCGCGGATGCGGAGCTTTATGTATAATGTGCGGAATGCGGATGCGGATGTTACCTGCGTCACTAATATGTAAAGCAAATTAATAAGAATTATTTAAATATAATTATTATGTATATATATATATATATTATATTATATATGAGATATATGTATAATTATATTGTATATAAAAATAGATAGATAGAATAGATGTAGATAGATAGATAGATAGATAGATAGATAGATAGAGATAGATAGGATGAGGGATAGATTCAAAAAGATCTTCAAGGACCCCTATATAGATAGTGATAGAGTAGAGTGGAATAGATACGATAGAATAGATAGATAGATAGATAAATAGTAGATAGATAGATAGATATATAGATAGATAGATAGATAGATAAAATTTTGCTATCCCTAAGATATTTTGAATATCTAAGAAAATAAATCCCTTAAAAACGCTTTAAAGCAAAGGTCTTTAGAATATATCTCTCTTTTGCAGGTAACCCCATCTTACAAAGAACTTTTTAACTATGTCATGAACGAATACGTAACAAGAGAGGATATAGCAGTTACTACCATAAAGAATGGAGTAGAGTTCTATAATAGTGCAATCTGGTATATTTATAGCTTATTTTTATTATTATTATTATTATTATTATTATTATTTATTTATGATAAAGTTTATAATATACTTCACTTACCAAAATAAAATGTCCAAACGAAAAATTGACAAAAATATCACAACGATTTCCGTATTTATTTCTTTTTAGAAAATAGTTTAGTGAAGCTAATTTCTTATAAGTTAATGTCTCTTCGGTATTGATAATTTTGTGATTTATTTTTCTTTTTTCTCAACGATTCGTTGTGATACTACTATTTGCAATCTGGACCTTTACCTCACGAGCCTGCCAATCTACCACACTTTCTATTTCGATTTTCTGATTAAAGTGTAAAAATGTTATTTGGTAATCAGTGATCAAGTTGTTCATTGTAACTGAAGTGTTAAGACACTTTTGAGGTGATAATGTTTTTTGTTAATACTTACATAATTTCTGTATTTTTAGGTTCCACACGTCTACGAATCTGACAGCAGAAGAAATTCAGCAAATTGGTTTCGAAGAAGTGGATCGAATTCAAAGAGAAATGGCACAAGTATGTATATGATACAGTCACACATACATATACTCATTGATCAGTATATATGAAGGACAAAAATACAATATCAATTTAAATTTTTCTGTCATGCGCTCATGAGGATGTGAATGTTGAAATGTTATCCAATATAATGAATAAAATAATGATCTAATTTGAAATCATCAAACTGTAAAGGCGGCTCCACACATGCAGAGTTTGTCGAACCCTTTGCCAAACACCCCATGTGTGTATGGGTCATTTTTGCTCATTTACTTGGTTTGCCAAATACACAAATCTTTTCCATCGCTTGTGGAAAAGATTTGTGTATTTGGCAAACCAAGCAAATGAGCAAAGCATGCCAAAATGACCCAAACACACATTGGGTGTTTGGCAAAGGGTTCGACAAACTCCGCATGTGTGGAGCCGCCTTAAGGATTTTGTAATTACCAATATCGAAAAGCTGTGTCATTATAGAGTGATCACAGGTTTCTTGACACGTTGAACCTGTTTCCAGGATGCGGACGGAAAGGAATTCCTCTTTAACATAAAGGTGCAGCTGCAGAAATTAGCTCCATAACAGTTTTCTTTTAAAACATTTCAATCATTTAAATTTATGTTGGCAACCATGATGCAAACTATTGTGTTGCCATGTACAAAAAAATAAAGCTACGCAACTCACGTTGTGAATGCAACACTATGGTTTGCACTATGGTTGCCAACATAATTTCGCATTTATGTTGCCAACCATGATGCAAACTATTGTGTTGCCATGACAATAAAGAATAAAGCTTACCTAGCAACTCACGTTGTCATGGCAACACTATAGTTTGCATTATGGTTGCCAACATAATTTCCTATGATTAAAATATTTGAAAAGGAAACTGTTCAGGAACTAATTTCCTCAGCTGTACATATAAGAATAAGAAAGCAAATAAGAATAAAATGTCTATACCTAACCTAACAATAGAGGGATTTGGGGAGAAAGGTTTGCGTGATTAGAATTCACTCAGGAATTTTCCTCAGCACAACTTTTGAAATAAATTTCTAATATTTAAGCGTAAATAGATAACTTAAAAATTTTATATAACTTAAAATACTAAATATATTTAATAATTATTTAATAATATTAAATAAAAAAAAGTATTTAATAAGATAAATAACTTTATAAAACCGCAATAAACAATTAGATAGAATATTTGCATTGAATATATATATATATATATAATATTTTTATATATAATTAGGTAATATATTTTTATATAGATACTTTTATATTTAAGATATATTATATTTATATATAATTTTTCTAAATAAATAATATAAATATATAATTTAATATATAATATATATATATATATAATATATATATATATATATGTATATATAAAAATATACAATATATAATATATTATATATTATATATATATATATATATATATATATATATATATTCATATATAATATATATATATATAATATAATTAATATATATATTATATATTATATATATATATATATGTATAGTAGTATTAATATATATATATATTATATATAAATAATATATAATTATATATATATATATATAATATATATATATTATTATAGTTTTATATATATATATATATAATATATATATATAATATAAATATATATATAATATATATATATATAAATAATTATGTATGAATATAAAATATATATATATATAAGTAGATAAATATGTACTTAATATGTGTTCAGGTGTAGCTAATATTTATTTATATATATATATATATGATATATAATATATAATAATATATATATAATATATAATATATTATATAATATATATTATATATATATATAATATATATTCATCATATCTATATATATTTATATATATATATATATTATATTATATATAAAAATATATATATAAATATAATATATATATAATATAATAGTAATATATAATATATATATAATATATAATATATAATATATATATATATATATATATATATATATATTTAATTTAAATATATATAAATATTATATAATATTATAATATATAATATATATATATATATATAATATAAAATATATAATATTATATATATATAGATGATGTGGGTGTAGTATATATATAATATAAGTATATAGTTATTATATTGAGGTGAGTAGTTAGTATATGATGGGATATTATAGGTTGATAGGAGTATTATTTGTATTGGTAGTTGTAGATTGTGTTGTTATTAGGGGGTCGTTGGGGATATAATGAGTTATTATATTTATATAATAAGGTGGTTATTTTTGAGATGAGTATATAGGGTGTTTGTTTTGGGTGGGTTGTGTGTTGGGTGTTGGTGTGGCTATGTATGTTTATGATATATTGTTTAGTTAGTGGTGTTTGGTATTTTTGATTATATTATATAGTAGTATTACTATTTAAAGCTTGGGTGATGTGGTATGTCATGGTAAATGGTGATAGAAATCCAGCGAGTTATTGAGACCAGAATTATGTCCCAAGTTTTCCTTGTAGTTGTATTGGTCCGATGTCAGAATGTTAAAAGAGATTTTATATATAGTTTTGGGCGATCTACTACATAGGGTTACTTAGCGACCTACTAATAATCAGTTTTTAAATTGTTATTATAGTTATTTTTTAGTAGTTTATTTATTATATTTATGGTTGTGAGGTGTTAGTGTGAGGTGGTAATATTTATTTGTAGGGTGGTAGTTAATAGGGTTGTTGTTGTATAGTATATTAGTATGAGGGTAATATAGTATTATAGTAGTTTATGAGGTTGGTAGTATATGTTGTAGGTGGTTTGTTGTGATGTGTGTATATGATATTTTGTTAGGTATTCACAGATTTATTTTACGTGTTGTAGATTATGGTTTTTTTGGGTTTTGTTTTTGCGTGGTGGTATTTGGGCGCGTACTATGTCTGAGGGTTGGTGGGTGACAGGTGTTGCCTTTTTCTCATAAGGAGTGGGGCATAAACAAAAATAGTCTAAAGAAATTAATAAAGTATGGAATAGACATAAAGTTTGGATATAAGTAATTCATACAGTTGCCTTGTCTAATTGCATATTGTTCTGCGCGGTCAGGGGCGCTGTGGACTGGAAGGCGGTGTGTTGTGTGTGTATGCTTCTCCCCTTCGGGTGTTTGTTTTTATGGATTCCGTTGTTTTGGTTGTTTTTGTGGGTGGGGGACTGAATAGGAGAGTTGAGAGATGAATCCTCAGGGGGGTATAAAAGGTTGTGATGTTATGTTGGCAATAGTGTCGGAAACCAGAAACAAAGTGTGCTGGAAGTGAGAGGGAGGCTCGTGGCGTCAATGGAGTAAACCTTGAGTAGCCAATATTCCACACATAGAGGTTTTATGTTATGAGGTATGAAGGCATTCCTTGTTTGAGTTGCGGAAGGGCTGTACTTATTGTTGTTGAGGGGAGTGGGTATTAGATTGTGGTGCTGAGGGTTTTGTTGCGCATCATCTGGTCGTCGTTTGGTGAAGATCTGGTATAGTAAAGTGTATGGATGTTTGTGCGAAGCAAATCACCTCTGTGCAGAGAAATGAGGGTCAAGGGAATTATGTATAAAGTTAATGTGTGACGTATTTATTAGGTGTCTCTTTAGCCTTTGAGCTTTGCACGACTATATGGTGGTAGTCAGTATATATTGAGGTGGTTTGGAATACTGTGGATTCTATGTCCCAGGATATTGTTGTTAGGAAACGATGGTTAATTTTACAGGCGAACAAGACTCTATATATTAGTTTGAGGTAACTGAGCATTTTTGTGGGAGAAAAATTTCACGCATCTGAACAGAATTCTCAGCTTCATAGAGCAACCGATTTGATTTGATATGAGGCTTCCAAGACAATTCACTATTTATGCTCAAGGCCCAAGAATATTTATGTTGTTTACCGTGAGACATTTAGTAGCCGTCGATGGGGAATTCAGAAAGTGGGATGTGTGTAGAGAGGGAGTGATATGAGAGGTAAGTTGTAGTTTTGTAAGAAAGGTTGAATTTCACAAGAAATGCGTTAGCCCTCGAGAAATTCGACCACAATGCGCAAAATTGTGTTAGAATTTGAAAATTTTGTAGTGAACGAAGGCAACTCAGATGTAGATACAAACAAGGAGGCACATTTGAAATGAGTGAGTGAGTGTGTTGATAATGTGTGTAGAGAGATGGTTTGTTGGACTTATGCAGCATAGAATGTGAACAAAAGTGTTATAAGTCCTAGCTTAAGAGATCCTGGTTAAAGAATAAGTTAGGAATAAAAGTGGAGAAGAAAGTAATCGAGACCTGAGGAACACCGACGAATTAACAAGAAAGGTTGATGTGAAGGTGATGGTTCTTTCTCGAATCAAGCAATGGATTGAAATGTTGAGAGTCGGTATCTTGAAAGAGAGTAATCGTAGATCAAAGTTATATTCATTATGGAAGGAGGGAATTCCAATATGAAGGGTAGCTAGAGATATCGATGCTGCATACCCTTCAAGAGCTTAGATATGTCAAGCGGTAGCTCACAAGACTCCCCATTAGTCCCTAACGTCAATATAATATAGTCAATATAATATATATATATATTATATTATATTTATTAAGTATATATATATAGGTATAGAGGAAACGCGTAGTTCGGGGAATTTGTATTTTATATATGCAATGAAATAATAATTTATAGGGTGTTTATGAGGTTTTCATCTCTAGAAACTATTGTTTGTCAGTGTTTAAATAATAGTCGTGATAAATCTTGAAGATACGCGATTTTCGCGAGCTCATTTTGTACCTTAAAACGTACGTGGTCGTATGCGAAGCATTGTTGCCCGCGGCTTACGGGGTTGGGCACCACTGATATAGGTATAGATTATATATATATATATAGTATAGTTATAGTTTGATTATTTATGTGTATTGTTTGTTGTGTAGTGAGTTAGGGTATTGGTAGTTGATTGTATGTATTTGGTTAGGGTTGGGTGGGTGGTTTTAGGTTGTGTTATGGTGGTGTATTTATTAGTTATTTAGATAAATATGTTGTTGCTATACAGATATCATTTATGTATTTAAGAGTATATGTATTGTAAATTAACATTAATTCTTTTATAGCACAATTCCAGTCGCTTCCCCCCATTGGGGCGCGCATTGCAAAGTTAGGTGAGGAATTAATAATGAGTATACTATATAATAGGAATATAATAGGATAATAATGATTAATTGAGTATTTAAATATAATAATAATTAATAATATAATGAATAATAATATAAAATAATGAATTAATGAATAATCCAAAATAATAATAATGAATAATTATCGACAAGTAGTTCTACTTCTCTGAGGGGAAAAAGTCGCTTCTTCGCAAAACTGTAGAACAAAGAAAATTCAAAAATGTTCAAAATTAGACGAAATAATTGAAGGAACTATTTTCTATTAACAAAACGAAACAGATACATTGTCAACAACAAGCATCAGCAGCAGCAGCAACAACAACACAACAACAACAACAACAACAACAACAACAACAACAAACAACACAACATCAACAACAACACTTACACGATGTGAACAAAATCTCTCTTCTTCTCTCTCTCGTCTCTCTCATCATCTCTCTCTCTCTCTCTCTCGTCTCATCTCTCTCTCTCTCTCTCTTCTCTACTCTCTTCTGCTCTCTTTCTCTCGCTCTCTCTCTCTCTCTCTCTCTCTCTCTCCTCTCTCTCCTCTCTCTCTAAAAAATATATAATTATATATATATAATATATATATATATATAATTATATAATATATATATATATAATATATATATTATATATAATAATATATATAATATTAATTATCCTATATTACAGATGTTTGCTGAGCTTTTGGAATACAATATGTCCTACTCAAGAAATTTTCTTGAACTGATCGAAACGACCCCCCAAATATAGAACAATTCCGATGATCTTATGGCGGATTTTTTTGAAAAACATTGTTTTTGACTTGTTTGTTCATGTGTGGGTTGTTGGTGTGGTGTGAGGCGATTGATTGCCATGTGGGTGGGGCTTACATTCATCCACCACTTTTACCTGAAATTTTTTTGAAAATTATTCCCTTGCTCACTCGACGTAGTACCATTTCAGCCAAAATGCCAGCAAACTTAGCTATTCATTCAATAAAATTGACGTTTTACTCGTATTTACTTGAGCGTAATTTTTTTAAACTTATGGCTGTGCTGAAGGCTTTGTTCTTATCGGATCGTGTGTGGTTGTTGTTCTGGGTTCGATTTAGGTCATTACAACTGTTGGGTACTGTGGGGTGTGGTGTGGGGTGGGGTGTTGTTGTGGTGTTGTGTGGTTGTGGGGGTGTTTTTTTGTGGTTGTGTGTGTTGGTTGTTTTTTTGGTGGGTGTGGGTGGTGTGTGTGTTGTTGGTGTGGGGTTGGGTGGTATTGTGGTTTTGGTGTTGGGGTGGTGGGGTGGGGTGGGTTGTTTGTGTGGGGTGGGAGGGATGTTGGGTTTGGCGGGGGTGGTTTTTTTGTTTGGTGTGCGTGTTTGGGGGCGTGATTGGTTGTTTTTGTGTTGGTGTTTTTGGTGGTCGTTTATGAGTTGTCTGTGTGGTTTCTGGAAAGTTTGTTGGTCTCTTATGTGTGGGTTTGTGGGTTTTTGGTTGGTTGTTTTGTTTGGGGGTGTTGGTTGGGGAGGTGTTGTGGGTGGTTTTTGGGGTGGTTAGGGCTGGGTTGGGGTTGCGTGGGTGTGGTGTGGGGTTTGTTTTGTTGTTGTTGTGGTTGGTTTGTGGGTGTGTGTTTTGGTGTTTTTGTGTTGAGTTTTTGGATTTGTTGGAGGGTTTGTTTGGGGTTGGGGTTAGATCGTTGTGGTTTGTGTGTTGTGGGGGGTGTGTGGGTGTGTGTGTGGGTGTTGTTGTTTGTTGGTGTGTGGTTTTTGGTTGTTTGTTTTGTTTGAGGTATTTTGGGTGGGGTGTGGTGTGGAGTGGTTGAGTTTTTGTGTGTTTGTTGTGGTGTGGGTGTTTTGGATGGAGTGAATGTGGACTGCAGAGTGGGTGTGTTGGGTGGTTGGTGTGTAGGGTTTTTGTGGTGGTTGGTGGGGTTGGGGTTTTTTGTTTTGGTGGTGTTTTTGGGTTGTGGTGTCGTTGTTTGTGTTGTGGTGTGGGTGGTGGTTGGTGTTTGTGGGTTTGTGGGTTGTGGTGTTCTGGTTTTTGTATTGTTGGGGTGTGTGGGTTGTGTGTTGTGGTAGGGAGCGTTGTTGGTATGTTGTTGTAGGGAGATGGTTGTGTGTGGGGGGTGTGGGTGGGGTTGGGTGGTGTGTGGGGTTTTGGTGGGGTTGGTTGTGGGTTTTGTTGGTTTTTGGGTTGTGTGGTTTTGTGTGTTTGTGTGTGTGGGATGTGTGTTGTGTTTGGTGTTTGTTGTGTTGGGTTTAGTTTTGTTGGTTGTGTGGTGGGTTTGTTGTTGGTTGGTTGTGTTGTTCAGTGTATTTATTGTTTTGGGTTGGTGTTTGGAGGTGTGTTTTGGTGGGGTGGTTTGGGGGTGGGGGGTTGGTTGGTTTGGTGGGTGGTGTGGGGGGGTTTTGTGTGTGGGGTGTGGTTTGGTGGGGTGGGTGGTTGGGGTGTTAGGTTGGTGTTGGGGCGTGTGGGGTGTTGGTTGTGAATGTGTTTTGTGTTTTTTGTGTGTGTGGTGGGGTTGTGTGGGTGTGTTTTGGGATTCTCTTTGGCGGGGCTGTGTTTGGGTTGGTGTTTGTCTTTGGTTTTGTTGTGGTTTGGTGTTTGTTTTGTGGGGGGGTGTTTTTGTTTTGTTGGGGTGTTTGTGGGGGGTTTGGTTTGTTGGTTGTTGGTGTTGGTGGTTTTGGGTTTTGGTTTTGGTTGTTTGTTTGTGGGGGTTGTTGTGTTTTTGTGTGTTTTTGTGTTGTTTTTTGTGTGTGGTTGGTTGTGGGTTTGCTATTTCGGTTGTTTTTGTTGTTGTGTTGGGTGTTTGGAGTGTGGGTAGGTTTTTGGGTTTTGTGTTGTTTTTGGTGTGTGGTTGGTTTTGTGGGGTGGTTGTTGTTGTGTGGGTGTGTTTTGTGTGTTTTGGTTTGTTTGTGGGTTGGTGTTTGTGTGTTGTTTTTGTTGTGGTGTTGTGTTGTGGTGTGGTTTGATTTTGTGTTTGTGTTTGGTGTGGTGGTTGGTGGGGTGGGGGTTTGGTGGGGTTTTTTTGTTGGGTGTGTGGGGGGGGTTTTCCGTTTGTTGGGTGTGTTTCGGTTCGTGTGTGGTGTTGGTGTTTGTTTGTTGTTGTTTTGTGTTGGTGGGTGTTGTGGGGGTGGGTTGGTTTTTTTGTTTGTTGTTTGTGGGGGGTTTGTGTGTGTGGGTGGGTTGGTGTGTTGTTTGTGTGTGGTGTGGTGTGTTGTGTGGGGTTTGTGTTTGTGGGGGTGTTGGTTTTTGGGTGTGTGTGGTGTGTGTTGGTGGGTGTTTGCGTGGGTGGTTTTGGGTGTGTGTTTTTGTGATATTGGTGGTGTTTGGTGGTGTTGGGTTGGTTGTTGTTGGTTGGTGGTTTTGGTTTTTTTGTTGTTGTGGTGTGTTTTTTTGTTGTTTTTTGTTTGGTGTTGTTGTGTTGGTTTGTGGTTTGTTTGGTTTGTTGGGTGGTGGTGTTGTGGTGTTGGGTTGGTTTTGGTTTTTGTTTGTGGGTGGTTGGTTGGTTTTTTTGGGTTTTTTTGGGTTTTGTGGTGGTTTGTTTTTGTTTTGTGTTTTTGTGCGTGGTTGTTGGTGTTTTGGGTGTTTTGTGGGGGTGTTGTGGTAGGAGGGTGGTTGGTTGGTGGTGGTATGTTGGGGTGGTGTGTGTGGAGGGGTGTGTGTGGGGGTTGTTGTGTGGGTGTGGTGTGTGGAGTGTTGTGTGGGTGTTGTTGGGGTGTTGTGTGGGTGTTTGGTGTTGGGTGTTTGTTGTTTGGTTTTTTGGTGTTGGGTGTGGTTGGGTGTTGGGTTGTTTGTGTTTGTGTGTGTTGGGTGTGTGTTTGTTTGGGGGGGGGGTGTGGTGGGTTGGTTTTGTGGTTGTGTTGTGTGTGTGGTGTGGTGTTTGTTGTTTGGTTGTTGTTGGGTGGGTTGGTGTGGTGTGGGGGTTGTTTTGGTTGGGGGTTTTGGGGTTTGCGTTTGGTGGGTGTGTTGTTGTGTGGAGGTGTGGGTGGTTTGTTGTTGGGGTTGGTGTGGGGTGGTTGTGTTGGTGTTGGGTTGGTTGGTGTTGTTGGTGTGTTGTTGTGTGGTGGTGGGGTTGTGGGGGGTGTGGGGTTTTTTTTTGTTGTTATTGTTTGTTGTGTTTGGTGTGTTGTGGGTGTGGGGGGTGGGTTTGGGGGTGTGTTTGTTTTGGTGTGTTTGTTTGTGGGTTTTGTTTTGGTGTGGTTGGGTGTTGTGGTTGGGTGGTGTGTGTGTGTTGTGTGTGGTGGTTGGGTTGGGTTTGGTGGGTGGTGTTTGTGGGTGGGTTGGTTGGGTGTTTTTGTGTTTGTGTGTGGGTTTGTGGGTTGTGTGGGTGTGGTGTGGTGTTTGTTTTGTTTTTTAAGTTGGTGAGGTGTCTTTGGTTTGGGTTGTTTGGGGTTTTGTTGTTGGTGTGTGTGGTGTGGTTTGTGTTGGTGTGTGTGTTGGTTTTGTGTTTGTGGGTGTGGTTGTGTGTGGGTGTTGTTGGTTGTTGTGGTTGGTTGTTGGTTGTGGTTGTTGTGTTGGTTTTGTGGGGGTGGGTGGGGTTGTGGTTGTGGGGGGGGTTTTGTTGGTTTGGTTTTGTGTGGTGTGTGTGGTTGTGTTGTGTTTGGTGTGTTGTGTGTTCGTTGTTTTTTTTTGGTTGTGGTGTTTTGTTGGTGGTGTTTTGGTTGGTGGGTCTAGATATGACGTTGTTGGTGTGTGTATGGGGTGTGTGTGTGGTGTTGGGTTTGTTGGTGGTGGTTGTGTGGGGGTTGGGGTGTGGTGGGTGTGGTGGGGTGTGTTGTGTGGTGTTTTGTGGGGTTTGTTTTGTTTTGTGTTTTTGTGTGTTTTTTGTGGGGGTGGGTGTGGTGTGTTGTGGTGTTGTTTTGTTGGTGTTTGTTTTGGTTGGTTGGGGGGGTGGTAATGTTGGGTGGGGAGGGTGTGATGGGTGGTTTGGTTTACTGATTTGTTGTTTGGTGTGGGTGGGGTGTGTATTTTTTGTTTTTTTTTGTTGGTGGTTGGGGGGGTGCTGTTGTTGTTGTTTCGTTTTTTGTTTTTTTGTGTTGGTGGTTTTTTTTGGTTCTGGTTTTTGGGGTTTTTTGTTATTGTGTTGCTTTTTTTGTTGTTTTTTGTTTGTTGCTGTGGTGTGTTGTGTTGTTTTTGTGGTTTGTTAGAGCTGGGTGTGGGTTGGTGTGTGGGGGTTGGTGGGGTGGGGTTGTTTTTGTGTGTTTGGGTGGGTGGTGTGGTTTTGGTTGGGGGGTGTGTGGTGGGTGTTGTGTGGGTTTTGTGGTGTGTGTGGTGGTGGGGGGGGTGGGGTGTGTTTGGGGTGTTGGTTTGAGATGGTGTGTGTGTGTTGGTTTTGTGTGTGGTGTGGGTGTTTGTGTGGTGTTGTTGGTGTGGTGTGGTGGTTGTGGTTGGGGTGGGGGGTGGTTGTTGGTTTTGGGTGGTGTTTTTTTTGGGGTGTTTTTTGTGTGGTGTGTGGGTTTTGTGTTGTGTGGGTGTTGGGTTTGTGTTGTTTGTTTGTTTGTTGTGTGTGTGTTTTGTTTTGGGTTGTTTTGTGTTGGTTTTGTGGGTGGGTTGTTTTGGTGGTTTTTGTGGGTGGTGTGTTGGTGTTGTGTTGTGGGGGTGTTTTGTTTGTTGGTGGGTTGGGTGGTGTTGTTTGGTGGGGGTGGTGGGTTGTGTGTTGTGTTGTTTGGTGGTGGGGGGGGGCTGTGTTTTGGTTGTGGTGTGGTTGGGGTTGTTTGGTCGGTGTGGTGTGGTGTGGGTGGGGGGTGTTTTGTTGTGGGTTGTTGTGTTGGTGTTGTCGTGTGTGTGTTTTTTTGGTGGGGGGTGGTGTTTGGTGTTTGGTGTTTTGTTGGTTGGTGTGTGTGTGGTTGTGTTGTGTGTTTTGTGGTGTGGTTTGGTGTTGATTTGTTTGTGTTTTTGTGGTGTTGTGTGTGTTTGTGCTTCGTTTGTGGTGGGATTGTTTTGGGTGGGTGGTTTGTTTGGTTTGTGTGTGGTGGTGTGTGGGTTGTGTGTTTGTTTTTTTGGTGTGGTGTGGTGTGAGTGTTTGTCGTTGGTGTGGGGTTGTGGTTTGGGTTGTTGGTGGTTGGTTTTTGTTTGTTTTGGTTGGTTGGGGTGTTTTTTTTGTGTGTTGGTTTGTTTTTTGTTGTGTGGGGGAATGTGGTTGGTGTGTTTGGGGTTTGGTGTGTGTGGTTTTTTGTTTGTTGTTTGGGTGTGTTGGTTGTGTGGGTGTTGTGTGGGTTTTTGTGGGGTTTTTTTGTTTGTGGGTGGTGTGTGTTTTTTGGTTCTTTGGGTTGTTTGTGGGGTGTTTGTGTTGGGTGTGGGTTTGTTTTGGGTTGTGGGGTGGTTGTGTGGTTGTGGGGGTGTGGTGTTTGTGGGGTTTGTTGTTTTGTGGTTGTTTTGTGGTGGTGGGTGTGGTTGGGTTGGGGTGGTTGTTGTGTGGTGTGGTTGGGTGTGGTTGGGTGTGTTGGGGTGTGGGTGTGGTGTGTGTGGGTGTGTGTGGGGTTTGGTGTTGGGGGTTGTGGTTGGTTGTTGGTGTTTGGTTGTTGTTGTTGTGTGTGTGTGTTGTTTGTGGTGTGTGGTGTGTTTGTTGTGGTGGGGGGGGGGGTTGTTGGTGGTTTTTTTTTGGTGGTGGGTGGTGTTGTTTGTGTGTTTGTGTGGGTGGGTTGGTTTGTGGTGTGTGGGGTGTGGTTGGTGTGTGTGTGTTGTGTTGTGTTTTGTGTGTGGGTGTTTTGTGTGTGTTGTGTTTGGGGGTGTGTGTTTGTGTTTTTTTGTTTGGTGTTGTTTTGTGGGTGTGGTGTTGGGGTGGGGTGTGGTGTGGGTGTTGTTTGTGGGTTTTTGTGTGGGTTTGGTGTCTGTGGTTGTTGTTGGGGTGTTGTGTGTGTTTTGGGGTGTGTGGGTGGGGGGGTGGTTGTTGTGGTGTGGGTGGTGTTGTTTGTTTGGGTGGGGGGTGTGTTGGGTTGGTGGTTTTGGGGTTGGTGGTTGGGGTGGGTTGTGTTTGTTGGGGGTTGGTGTTTTTGGGTTTGGGTTTGGGGTGGGGGGTGTTTTTTTGGGTGTGTTTGTTTTGTGGTTGGTGTTTTGTGTGTTGGTGTTGGTTGTTGTTTGGGGTTGTTGTGGGTGTTTGGGTGTGTGGGGGTGGGTGTTTGGTGTTGTGGGTTTTTGGGGTGGGTGGGGGGGTGTTGTGGTTGTTGTTTGGTGTTTTTTTTGGTGGGGTTTGGGGTTTTGTCGGGTGTGTGTGTGTTTTGGGTGTGGGTGTGTGTGGGTTTTGTTGTGTTGGTGTAGTGTTTGTTGTTGTGGTGGTTGTGGTTGTGGGTTGCTGGTTTGTTTGTGGGGGTGGGGTGGCGTTGTTTGGGGGGTTTGGTGTGTGTGGTGTGTGGTGTTGTGTTTGGTTGTGGTGGTTGTTTGGTGGGTTTTGGTGGGTGGGGGGTTGTGGGGGTGGGTGGGGTGTGGTGTTTGGTGTTGGTTGTGGGAGGTGGTGTTGTTGGGGGGTTTTGTGGGTGGTGGTGGGTGTTGGTTGTTTTGTTGGGGGGTTGTGTGGGTTGTGTTTGTGGTGGGGTGTTGTGGTTGGTGTGGTGGTTGGTTGTGTGTGTGTTGGGTGGTGGTGGGGGTTTTGTGCGTGGGGGTGTGGGGTGTTTTGTGTTGTGTGTTGTGTGGTTGGTGGGGGTGGTTGTGGTGGTGTTGTGGGGGTTTGTGTTCTGGGTGTGTTGGTCTGTGTGTAGGTGTTGTGGAGTTTTTGTGGTTGTGGGTGTGTTTTTTTTGGGTTTGGGTGTGGGCGGGTGTTGTTGTTTGGGTTTGTGGGTGTTTGGTTGGTTGTTTGTTGGGGGTTGTTTTTGTGTGTGGGTTGGGTTTGGGTGGGGTTGTGGTTGGGTGGTGGTTTGTTTTTTTTTTGGGGTTGGTTTTGGTGTTTTGTTTTGGTGGTGTGGTGTGTGGGTGGTGGGTGTTGTGGTGGGTGTGTTGTGTGTTTTGTTTTGTTGGGTTGTGTGTTGTTTTGTGTTGTTGTGTGTTTGTGTGGTTGGTGTTGTGGGTTATGAGGGCTGTTGTGGTTGGTGGTTTTGTTGTGTGGGTTTTGGGTTTGTTGTTGGGTGTGGTTTTTTTTGGGTGTTGTGGGTGTGGTGGGTGGGTTGTTTTTGGGTGGTTTGGTGTTTTGTTTTGGTTGGGGTGTTGGTGGTGTGGTGTTGGTTGGTTGTGTGTTGTTAGGGGTTTGGGGTGGTTGTGTGTTTGTTGGGTGGGTTGGGTTTGCGTTTTGGGGTGTTTGTTTTGTGTTTGTGGTGGGGTTTGTTTTGGTGGTGTTGGTGTGTTTTTTGTGTTGTTTGGTGTGGGTGGTGGGTGGTTGTGTTGTTTTTGGTTTTGTTGGTTGTGGGGTTTGTGGTTTGTTGTGGGTTGGTTTGTGTTTGTGGTGGGTTTGTGGGGGGGTTGTTTGGTGGTGTTGGTGGGGTGTTGTGTGGGGTGTGTTTTTTGTGGGTGTTTTGGTTGGGGGTTTGTGGTTTGTGTGTTGGTGGGTTTGTGTGGGGTGTGTGGTGTTGTTGTTGGTTTTTTGTTGTTTGTTTTTGGTGTGTTGTTGGTGTGGGGTGGTGTTTTGTGGGGTTTTTGATTTGGGGGCATTGTTGTGTTGTGTTGGTGTTGTGGGGTGTTGTGTGTGTTTTGTTTTTGGGGGGGTTGGTGTTGGGGGTGGTGGTTTTTTGGGGGGGTGGGGTTGTGGGGTTGGGGGGTTTGGTTTTGTGGTGTGGTTTGGTGGGTTTTGTGGTTTTGGGGGTGGGTTTGGTGTGTGGTTTGCTTTTGGTTTTGTGTGTGGGTTGGGTGTGTGTGTTTGTTGTGGGGTTGGGGTGTTTTTCGGTGGTGGGTGTTGTGTTTTTGTGCGTTGTTTTTTGTGTGGGGGGTTGTTTTTTTTTGGGTTTGTGGGTGTTGTTTGGTTGGGGGGTGGGTGGGTTGGGGGTTTGTTTTGGGTGTGTTTTGGGTTGGTTGTGTTGTTTGGTGTGGTTGGTGTGTTTGGGGGTGGTGGTGTGTGGTTTGGTTTTGTTGGTTTGGGGGGTTGGTTGTTTTTGGTTGTGGTTTGGGGTGTGGTGTGGTGGGTGTTGTTGGGTGGTTTTTTGGTGGTTTGGGGGTTGTTTTGTTTTTTTGTTGGGGTGGGTTGTTGGTGGTGTTTGTTGGTTTTTGGGTGTGTTGTGTGTGTGTTTGTTGTTGGGGTGTGGTGGGGTTGTTGTGGTGTGGGTGGTGGGGGGGTTGGGGGGGGGTGGGGGGGTGTGTGGGGGTTTGGGTGGGTTTGTTTTTTGGGGGGTTTTGGTTTGTTTGTTTTGGTTGGGGTGGTTTGGTTGGTGTGGGGTGGTTGGTGTTTTGGTGGTTTGTTGTTGTGGTTTTAGGTGTTTGGTTGTGTGGTTGGGTGGTGTGTTGGGGGGTGGTGGGGGTTTTGGTGTTTGTTGGTTGGTTTTGGGTATTATTTTTTTTTTGTGTGGTGGTTGTGTCTGTGGGTGTGGGGGTTGGTTGTGTGGGGTGTGTTTTGTGTGTGTGTTGTTGGTTGGTTTGTGTGGTTTGGTGGGGTTTTGGTTGTTTGGGGTTGTTGTGGTTGGTGTGGTGGCTTTGTGGTTGGTGTTGTTGTTGGTGTTGGTTGGGTTGTTGTGTTTTTGTGTTTTTTTCGGTTGTGGGTGGTTGTGTGGTTTTGGTTTGTTTTTGTGGTGCGTGGGTTGTTTGGGGTTTGTGTTGGTTGTGTTGTTTTGGGGTGTTGTGGGTTTGGGGTGTGTTGTTGTGTGTTTGGTTGTGTTTGGGTGGGTTTTGGTGGTTGTGGGTTGGTTTGTTGGGTTGGTTTGTTGTGGGGTTGGTTTGTGGGGTGTTGGTCGTGTTTTTGGGTTGGGTGGTGGTAGGTGTTGGGGGTGTGTGGGGTTGTGTGGTGGTGTGTTGTGGGGTTTGTTTGTTGTGTGGGGGGGGGGGTGGTTTGGGGTGGTGTGTGGTGGTGGTGGTGGTTGTGGGTGGTGTGTGTGGGTGGGTGTTGGGGGGGTTTGGTGTGGTGTGTTGTGTTTTGTTGGTGGGTGGGTGGTTGTGGGTGGTTGGTTGTGGGTTTGTTGGTTTGTTTGGGTTGTTTGGTGTTTGGTTTTTTGAATGGTTGTGGTGTTTGGTGGTGGTGGGGGGTGGTGGGGGTGGTTGGGTTGTTCTTTTGGGTGTGTTGTGTGGTGTTGTTGGGGGGTGGTGGGGTGTTTTTTGCTGTTTTTGGTTGTTGGGGTTTTTTTGTGTGGTGTGGGTTTTGGTGGGGGGGGGGGTGGGTTTGGTTGTTTGGTTTTGTGGGTGGTGTTTTTTTGTGTGTTTGTGGTGTTTTGTTTTTTTGTGTTGTGTTTGGTTGTTTTTTGGGGTTTTGTGTTTTGTGGGTGAGTTAGTGGGTGTTGTGTTGTGTTGTTTGGTTGGGTGTGTTGTGTGTGTGTGGGGTTTTGTGTTTTTGTGTTTGGGTGTGTGCAAGGGTGTTTGGTGTGTTGTTGTGTGTTGTTTGATGTTGATTTTGGTGTATTCGTGTTTGTGTGTTTGTTGGTTGGTGTGTGTTTTTTGGTTTTTGTTGTTGTGTGTGTTGGTTGTTTTGTTGATGTTTGGTGGGTTGTTTGGTTGGTGGTTTGTGGTTGTTTGTGTGTTTGGTGTTGTTTTTGTTGGTTGGTTGGGTGGGTGGGGTGTGGTGGGTTTGTTGGTGTTTGTTGGTGTGTGTGTTGGTGTGGGTCTTTGTGTGTGTGTGTGTGTTGTGGTTGTTTGGTGGGTTTGGTGGGTGGTGTGGGTGTGTTTTGTGTTTTGGTTGTTGTTGGGTGGTGGTTGTGTTGTTTGTTTTTGTGTGTGGTTGGGTGGTGTGTGTGGGTGGTGTTGTTGTTTGTTGTTTGTTTGTGTTGTTGTGGGTTGTGGGTGTGTTTGGGGTGTTGGGGGGGTGTTGGGTGTGGGTGGGGTTTGTTTGGGTGTTTGTTTGGGTTGTTTTGGGGTGTGTGTGTGGGTGTGTTGGGTGTTGTGGGTGTGTGGGTGTGTGGTGGGGGGTTGGGGTTGGTTGGTGGTGGTTGGGGGGGTGGTGTGTGTTTGTGGTTTTTGGGGTGTGGTGTTTTTTTTGTTTTTGGGGGTTTGTTTTGTGTTGTTTGTGGTGGGTTGGGTTTGGGTGGGTGTTGGTTTGTGTTTGGTGGGGGGGTTTCATGTGGGGTGTTGGTGGTGTTTTTTGGGGGTTGTTGGTGTTTTTTGGTGTGTTTGTGTGTTGTGGGGGTGTTGGTGGGGGTGTTGTGCGTTTTTGGGTGTGTTGTTGTTGTTGGGTGTGTGGTGTGTTAGTATTTTTGTGTTGTTTTTGTTTTTTGTGTGTGTGTGTGTTTGGTGTGTGGGTTGTGTTGTGGGTGTGGGTGTGTGTGTGTGATTGGGGTGTTGGGTTGTTTTGTGTTGGTTGGTGTGTGGTGTTGGGTTGTGTGGTGTGGGGTGTGTGGTGGGGTGGTTTTGTGTGTTTTTTTTTTGGGTGGTGTTTTTGGTGTGTGTTTTTGGTTGGGGGTGTGTTTTGGGGGTGTTGTGGTGGTGGTGGGTTTGTTTTTGTTTGGTTGGTGTTTTTTTGTTTGGGGGTGTTTGTTTGTTTGTTGGGGGTTGGTGGGTGGTGGGTGGTGGGTGTTGGTGTGTTGGGGGGGTATTGTGTGTGTTTTTGTTTGGGTGGTTTTGGTGTTGTGTTTTTTTGTGTTGGTTGTGTGTGTTGTTTTTTGTTGTGGTGGGTGTGGGGGTGGTTGTTGGGGGTTTGGTGGTGGTGGTGTTGTGTGGGTGGTGTTGTGGTTTGTGTGTGGTGTTTGGGTGGTTGGTGGGGTTGTGGTTGGGTTTTGTGTGTGGGGGTGTGGTGTGGGTTGGTGGTTGTTTTTTTGTGTGGGGTTTGTGGGGGGTGGGGAGTGTTGGGTGTGGGTGTGTTGGTGGTTGGTTGTGTGTGTTGTGTTGTTTTGGGGTGTTTGTGGGTGGTGTGTGTTGTGTGTTGCTGGTTTGGTGGTTTGTGTTGTGTTGGTATGGGGGTGTGTGGTGGTTGTGTGGTGGGGTTGTGTGGGGTGGGGTGGTTTGGGGGGTGTGGTTGTTGTGTGTGGTGTTTGGTTGTTTTGTGGTGTTGGTGTTTTGTGTGGGTGTTGGTTGTGGGTGGTGGTGTGGGGTGTTGGGGGTTGTTTGTTGGTTTGGGGTTGGTGTGGGGTGGTTGAGGGGTTGGGTGTTTTTTGGTTGGGGGTGTGGGTGGGGTTTTGTTTGGTTGTTTGTTTGTTTGGTTGAGGGTTTGTGTGTGGTTGGTGTTAGTGTGTGTGTTGTGTGTGGTGGGTGGTGTTGGGGGTGTGTGGGGTTTTTGGGTTTTTTGGGTTTGTTGTGTTGGGTTGTGTGGGTGTGTTGTTTGGGTGGGTTTTGTGTTGGTTTTTTTTGTGGGGGGTGTTGGTGTGTGTGTGTGTTTGTTTGTGTGTTTTGTGGTGGTGTGGTGTGGGGTTGTTGGGGTTGTTTTTTGTTGTGTTTTGGTGTGGTGTTTTTGTTGGGGTTTGTGGGTGTTTGTTTTTGTGGTTTGGTGTTTGGGTGGGTTGGTGTTGTGTTGGTGTGTGGGGTTTGTGGTGGTTGGTGGTTTGGGTTCTGTTTTTGTTTGTTTTTTTTTGTGTTTTGTGTTGGGAATACTATGTTGGGTGTTGGTGGTTGGTCGTTGTTGTTGTTTGTGTTGTGTGCTGGGGTGTTGTTGGGGTGTTGTGGGTTGGTTGTGGTAGTGTTGGTGTGGGTGTTTTGAGGGTGTTGTGTTGGTGTGGTGTGGTGTGTGTGTGTTTTGGGGTGTTTGTGGTTTGGGGGTTTTGTTGGGTTGTTTTTTGTGTGGTGGTGTTGTGGGGGGGGGTTGGTTTGTGTGTGTGTGTTTTGTTGTTGTAGGTGGGGTTTGTGTGTGTGGGGGGGGGTTTGTTTGTGGGGTGGTGGGGGGGTTTGTGTGTTGTTTTTTGTTGTGGGGGGGGTTGTGGGGTGTGTTTGTTTGTTGGGTGTGGTTGGTGGGGGGGTTTGTGTTTGTGGTTGTTTTTGGTTTTGGTGTTTTGTGTGTTGGTGGGGGGGTTGTAGGTGTTTTGTGTTGTGTGTGTGGGTGTGGTTGTTTGTTGTTGTTTGTTTGGGGGTGTGGGTTGTGGGTGTGTGGGGGGGTTGGTGGTTGTTTGGGTTGTTGTTTTTGGGTGGTGGTGTTTTGGGGTTGGTTTTGGGGGTGGTGTTTTGTTTGTTTGGGGGTGTTTGGTGGGGTTGGTTGTTGTTGTGTTTTTTTGTGTTAGTGTTGGTGGTGTTGTGTGGGTGTTGGGGTGTTGTGGGTGTGTTGTGTGGGTGTTTTGTGTGTGGTTGTGCAGTTGGCTGGTGGATCTTGTTGGGGTTTTTGGGGTGGTGTGTTTTGGGGGTTGTTGTTGTGTTGGTTGTGTTGGTGTTTTGTGTGGGTTGGTTTGTTTTGTGGTTGGTGGGTGGTTGGGGTGTGGGTGGGGTTTTTTTGTTTTTGGGTTGGGTGGTTGTTGGTTGTGTGTTTGTGGTGTTGGGGTGTGGGTGGTGGGTTGTGGTGTTGGGTTTGGTTGTTGGTGTGTGGGTTTTTTTGGTTTTGGGTTGGTGTGGTGTGGTGTTTGGTGTTGCAGCTTTCTGGTGGTCCGGCTGGGTGTTTGTGGGTGTGTGGTGGGTGTTGGTGTGTTGTGTGGGTGTTGGTGTGTGTGTGGTTGGTTGGTAGGTTGGTTGTTGTTTGTGGTGGGTTGGGGGGGGTTTGGTGTGTTTGTTGTGTTGTTTTGTGTTGTTGTGTTGGTGGGGGTGGGGGGGTGGGTGGTGGGTTTGTTTTGTGTGTGGGGGGGTTGGGTTGTTGGTTTGTGTTTTTTTGTTTTGTGTTGGTTTGTGGTGTTGGTGGTTGTGTGTGGTGTTGGTTGTGTGTTGGTGTGTGTGTGTGTTGGGTTGTGGTGGTTTTTGTTGGGTGGTTGTTTGTGTTTTTGGGTTGGGTGTGTGTGTGGGGTTGTTGTTTGGTTGGTGGGTTTTTTTTTGTTGTTGGTTTTGGTGTTGGGTGAGGGTGTGTTGTTGGGGGGTTGTTGTCGTGGTGGTTGGTGTGGTGTGTTGTTTGTTGGGGTGGTGTTTTGTTTTGTTGGGTGTGGCTTGTTTGTGGGGGGTTTGTGTTTTGGTTTTGTTGTTGTTGGTTTTGTGGTTTGTTGGTGGTTTTTTTTTTTTGGGTGTGTGTGTGGTGTTTTTGTGTGTGTGGGTTTGTGTGTTTTGTTGGTGTTTGTGTTATGTGTGTGTGTTGGTTGTTGGGGTTGGGGGTGTTGGCGTGTTGGTTTTTGGGGTTGTTTTGTGTTTGTGGTGTGTGTTGTGTTGTGTTGTTGTGTGTTGGGTTGTGTGTTGGGTGGGGTTTGTGGTTGTGTTTTCTTGGGTTGTGGGTTTGGTGTGTGTTTGTGTTGTTGGTTGTTGTTGGGTGTGTGAGTAGTGTTGTGGGTGTGTTGGGGTGGTTTGGGTGTTGTGTGGGGGTGTGGTTTGTGGTGTTTTGTGTGTGTGTGTGTGGGTTGTGTGGGTTTGGGTGGTTTGGGTGTGTTTTGTTTTTGGTTGTTTTTGTGGTGTTGTGGTTGTGTTGTGTGTTTGGTGTTTGGGTTGGGTTGGGTTGTTGTTGGTGTGGGTTGTTGTTTTGTGTTGGGGGTGTTTGTTGTTTGTTGGTGGGTTTTGGTTGTTTGGGGTTGGTTGTTGTTTGGGTTTGGGGTGTGTGGTTTGTGTTGTTTGGTTTGGGGTTGGTTGGTGTTGTGTGGTGTGTGTGTTGGTGTGTTTGTGGGTGCAAGGGTGTGGTTGGTTGTGTGGGGGTTTTTGTTGGGTGTTTGGTGTGTGGGGTGTGGTGGGGGTGTTGTGTTGGGGTGTGGTGGGTGTTGGGTGGGTGTGGTGTGGGTTTTTGTGTGGGTGGTGTTTGTGTGGGTGGGTTGGTGGTGATTTTGTGTTGGTGTTGGTGTTGGTGTGGTGTGTTTTGGTGTGTGTGTGGGTTGGTGTGTGGTGGTGTTGGTTTGTGGTGGTGTGTGGTGGGTGTGGGTTTTTGTGTGTGGGTTTGGGTGTGGGTTTGGGGGGTGGGGGTTGTTTGGGCCCTTGGGGTTATTAGGGGTGGCCGGTTTGGGGTTTGTTTGTTTTTGGGGAGGGGGGGGGGGGGGTGGGGTGGTGTGTTGTGGGGGGTGTGGGTGTGGGTTGGGTGTGGTGTTGTGTTCGGTTTTGTTTGTATATATATATATGGTGAATTTGGTGTTTGTTGTGGTGTTGGTTGGTTGGGTTTTGGGGGTGTGGTTTGGGGTGCTTGTTGTGTTGGTGGGGTTTTGTTTGTGGTTTGTTGGTGGGGTTGGGTTGGGTGGGTTGGGGTGGGTGTGGGGGTGTTTGTGTGTTTTTGTTTTGTTTTGGTTTTGGGTGTGTGGGTGTTGGTTCTTCATCATGTGATGTGGTGGTGTGGGTTGTTGTGTTTGTTGTGTGGGCGCTTGTTTTGTGCGTGTTTGGTGGGTTGGTTTTGGTTTTGGGTTTTTTGGGTTTTTTGGTGGTTTGTTGGGTGGTGGTGGTTTGGGTTGTTGGGGGTGGGTTGTGGGGTGGTTGGGTGGTTGTGTGTGTGTTGTTGGTTTGTTTGGTGGTGCGTGGTTGGTGGGTGGGTGTGTGTTTGGGGGGGTTGTGGGTGGGTTTGGGGTGGTTTGTGGGGTGTGTGTGGTGGTGGGTGTTGTGTGGTTGTTTGTTTTGTGTTGTTTGGTGTGTTGGTTTTTTGTTCTGTGTGGGTTGTTTTGGGAGTGTTTTGCGTTTGTGCGGTTTTTGTGTGGTTGTTTGTGTGTTTGTGGGTTTTGTCGTTTTTTTGTTTTGGTTGTGTTGTTGTGTGGTTTGTGTTTTTTTGGTTGTTGGTTTTGGTTGTGTGTGTGGTTGGGTGTGTTGTTTTGTGGGTGTGTGTTTGTGTTTGGGAGGGTGGGGTGGTGGGTTGTGGGGTGTGGTTGTTGGTTGGTTTGGTGTTTGGTTGTGGTTCTGGTTGGGGGTTGGTTTGTGTTGGTTGGGGTTTGGTTGGGTTTGGGTGTTTTGTGTGGTGGTTTTTTGTTTGGTGTTTTGGTTTTGAGGTGGTTGGTGTGTGTGGTGGTTGGGGTGGGTTGGGGTGGTGTTTGGGTTTTGGTGTTTTTGTTGTTTTTTTGTGTTGGTTGTTTGGGGGTTTTTGGTTGGGTTTTTGGTTTTTTTGGTGTGTTTTGTTGGTGTTGGGGTTGGTGTGGGGTTTTTTGTTTGTTTTGGTTGGGGTGGGGGTGTGGGTTGTTTTGGTGTTTTGTGGTTATGTTTGGGTGTTGGTGTGGTTTTTGGTGTGGGGTGGGTGTTTGGTGTGGTTTGTTGTGTTTGTGGGTGTGTGGTTTTTGGTTTGTGTGTGGGTTTGGGGTGTTGTGGTTTGTTTGGTTGGGGTTGTGGGGTTGTTGTGTGTGGTGGTGGTGGTGTTTGGTTGGTGGTTGTTTGGTTGCTGTTGTGGTTTGTTGGTTTGGGTGGTTGTTGAGGTGTTTTTTGGGTTGGTTTTGGTTGTTGTTGGTGGTTGGTTGTTGTTGGTGGTGGCGTATTTTGTGTTTGGTGTTGTTGTGGTTGGGTTGTGTGGTGTGGGGGTGTTGTGGGTGGGTGTTGTGTGGTGTGGGTGTGGTTGTTTTGGTTGTGGTTTGGTGTGGGGGGTGTTTGTTGTTGTTTCGGTGTTGATGTGTGGTGGTTTTGTGTGGGTTTTTTTTGTGTTTTTGTTTGTGGGTGTTGGTTTGGGTGGGGGTTGGTTGTGGGGTGGTTGGTGGTGTTGGTGGTGGGGTTTGTGTGGGTGGGTGGTGTGTGGGGGGGTTGGGGGTTTGGGGGGTTTGTTTGGTTATGTTGGTTGTGGTGGGTGGTGTGTTGTTGTGGGGGGTTGTGGGTGGGGGGTTTTGGTTTGTTTTGTTGTGGGTTGTGTTTGGTGTTGTGGTTGGGTTGTGTGGATGTGGGTGGGGTGTTGTGGGGTTTGGGTGGTTGTTGTTTTTGTTTCGTGGTGGTGGGAGCTGTGTTGTTTGTGGTTTTGGTGGGTGTTTGGGTGCTTCTTGAGGTGTGGGGGGGTTGTGTGGTTGTTGTGTTGTTGTGGGGTTGGGTTTTTTTTTGTTTGTGGGTGGTTGTGTTGTGTTGTGTGGGTGTTGTAGTGGTGTTGTGTTGTGTTGTGTTTTTTGTGGTGTTGGGGGTGTTTTGTGGTGGTGTGGGTGGTTTTTGTGGTTGTGGTGGGGGTGTGTGTTTTGTGTTGTTTTTGTGTTTTGGTTTTGTGTGGGGTGTTTGTTTGTTGTGTTGTGGGGGTGTTGGTTTGTTTGGGTTTTTTTGTGGGTGGGTTGTGTGTGGTGCTTTTGGTTTTTTGTGGGTGGGCTGTTGGTGTGGGTGGGTTGTCGTTTGGGTTTGGGTGTTGGTTTGAGGTTTTTTGTGTTTGTTGTTGTGGTGTGGGTTTTGTGGTGGTGTTTTGTGGGGGTATATTGGTTTTGTTTGTGTGGTTTGTGTGTTGTGGGTGGTGGGGGTGGGTTGGTTTTTTCTGTGTGTGGGGGGTTGTGGTGGTGTGGTGGTGGTGTGGGGGGGGTGGTTTGGTGGTTTGTTGGTTTTGGTTTGTTGTTTTTTTGGGGTTTGTGTTGTGGTGGTTGTGGTGTGTGTTTTGGTGTGGTTGGTGGGGTGGTGGTTTTTTTTGTGGTGTGGGGCGTGGTTGGGTGTGTGTTGGTGTTGTGGTGTGGGTGGGTTTGTGTTGGTTGTGGTTGTTGGTGGGTTTGTTGGGGTTTATTGGGGGGGGTGTGTTTTGTGTTGTGGTTGTGTTTGTTTGTTGGGGGGTGTTTGTTGGTGGGTGTTGTGGTGTTGTGTGGGTTTGTTTGGGTGGTGTGTGTGTGGGTTGGTTTTTTGGTTTTTTTGGTTTGTTTGTGTGGGTGTGTTGGTGTGTGGGGGTTTTGGTTTGTTGTGTTTGTTTGGGTGGTTTGTTGGTGTGTGTGTGTGGGTGGTGTTGGTTTGTGTTTTTTTGTTGGTGTTGTTTGTGTTTTGTTTGGTGGGGTATTGTGTGGTGTTTTGGGTTTGTTGTGTGGTTTTGGGGGTGTTTTTGTTGTGGTGTGTTGTGGGGGTGTTTTGTGTGGGTGTTGTGGTGTGGGTGTTTTGTGGTGTTGTGGGGTGTTGTGTGTGTGTGTGGTGGTTTTGGTTGTTGTGTGGGTGTTTTTGGGTGTTGGTGGTTCGTGGTGTGGTTGTGTGTTGGGGGTTTGGGTGTGGTTGGGTTTTGGTTTTTGGTGGGTTGGTTGGGGTGTTTGTTTTTTTGGGGTGGTTGTTGTGTGCGTTGTTGTGTTTTTGTTTGGTTGGTGTTGTGTTTGTGGGGTTTTTGTGTGTGGTGTGGTTGTTTGTTTTTGGTTGGTGTTGTGTGGTTGTTGTGTGTGTGGTGGTGTGGGGGGGTGGGTTGTGTTGTTTGGTGGGTGTTGTGTGGTTGGTGGTGTTGTTTTTTGTGTTTTTGGGGTGGTGTATGGGTTTTGTTGTTGGTTTTGTTTTGTGTTTGTTTGTGTTTGTGTTGGTTGGGGTGTTGGGGGGTGGGGGGTGGTTGGGGTTGTTTGGGAATGTTTTTGGTGTGTTGGTGTTGTTGGGGTTGTGGGTTTGTGTGTGTGTGTTTGGGGTGTTGTGGTGGTTGTGGTGTGTGTGGGGGGGGTGTTGTGTGTGGTGGGTTGGTGGTTGTTGTGGTGTGGTGGTTTTGTTTGGGTGGGGTGGTGTTGCGTGTTTGTGGGTGTTGGTTTTTGGTGTTGGTTTTTGTTTTTGTGTTTTGTTGTTGGTTGCCATTGCGGTTTATATCTGTAGTTGGGGTTTGGGGTGTTGGTTTGCTTGAGTTGGCGTTAGGTGTGTGTGGGTTTTTTTGGTGTTGTTTGTGTTGGGGTTGTCGTTGTGGTGGTTTTTGTGTGGTGTTTTGGGGTGTGTGTGTGGGTTTGTTGTGGGGGTTGGGGGTGTTTTGGTTGTTTGTGTGTTGTTTTGTTGTTTGGGGGGGGGGTTTAGGTTGGGGATTGTGCATAAGGGTTTAAGTTCGGTTTGTGATTGTGTGTGTGTTGGTTGTTGGGTTTGTGTTGGTTTTGTTTTGGTTCGGTTGTGGGTGGGTGTGGTTTGGGGTGTGTGGGGTTGTGTGGTGTGTTTGTGTGTTGTGTGTGGGTGGTAGTGTTTGTTGTTGTTGTTTTTGTGGTGGTGGTGGTTTGTGTTTTGGTGGGTGTGTGGTGGGGGGTTTGGGTTGATAGGGGGGTGTGTGGTTGTTTTGTGTGTGGGGGTTGCTGTTTTTGGGAATAGATCAATTTCTGTTTTTTGGATATTTTTTTGCCGTGAGTTGTGTTGTGGTTTTTGTTAAAGTGCTTTGGTCCGTTATGATTAATGTTGGTTGCATATCGCACACACAAGGTGGTTTGGATGTTGGTAGGTAGTTGGTTTTGTTGTGTGTTGGTGTGGTGTTGAGGTGGTAGAATATGAGAAGGCGCAATGGGTGGTTGTGGTGGTGTGGGTAGTTGGTGTGGTGGTTGTGTTTTTGGGTGTTTGTGTGTGTTTGGTGGTGTGTGGTGTGTGTGTTGTGTGTTTGGGGTGGTTGTTGGGGGGGGGGGGGGTGGGTGTGTGTTGGTTTTGGTTTGGTGTGGTTGTGTATTTCGGGGGTTTGTGGTTGTGTTGGGGGTGGTGGTTGGTTGGTGGTTGTGTGTGTTGTGGTGTGTGTCGTGGTTTGTGGTGTTGTTTTGGTTGGGGGTTGGTTTTTTGTGTTTGTTTTGGGTTGGTGTGTGTTGTGTTGTGTGTTGTGTGTTGGGGGTTTTGGTGGTTGTTGGTTGTTTGTGGGGGTGTTTGTGGTTTGTGGGGGGGTGTTGGTGGTTTTGTTGGTTTTTTGGTGGGGGGGTTGGTGTGGTGGTGTGTGGGGGTGGTGTGTGGTTGTGTGGTGGTTTTTGTGTGGGGGTGTTGTTGTGTGTGTGGTTTGTTGGTTGTTGTTTTGGTTGGGTGTGGTGTGGTGTTGGGGGTGTTGGCGTTGTGTGTGTGTGGTTGGGTGGGTGGGTGTGTGGTTGGTTTTGGTGTTGTGTGGGTGTGTTTTGTTGTTTTTGGTTTGTGGTGTGGTGGTTTTGTGTGGTGGTGGTGGTTGTGGTGTTTTTTGCTGTTTGTTTGTTTGTTGGGTTTTTTTGTTGGTTTTGGTGGTTTTGGGTGTTGGTTGTGTGTTTGGTGTTGTTTTTTTTGTGGTGTGGGGTGTTTGTGTGGTGGTGTGGGTTTTTTTGGGTGGTGGTGTTGGTGGGGGTGTGGTGGGGTGTTGTGGTGTTTGTTTGGGTGTTGGTGGTTGTTGGTTGTGGTTTTTGGTGGTTGTTGGGTGTGGTGGTGTGGTGGTGGGGGTTGAATGGGGGTGTGAGGGTGTGGTCTAATTGGGGCATTAGGGTGGTTGTTGGGTTTGTGTTTGGAATGGGGTGGGGGGGGGTTGGTGGTGTGTGTGGTGGGTGGGTGGTGTGTGTGTGTGTTGGTTGGTTTGGGGTTTTTGGGTGTTGTGTTTGTGTTTGTTGGGTTTGTTTTTTTTTGGGTTTTTTTTTGTGTGTGGTTGGGGGTGTTGTTGTTTTTTTTGTGTGTGGTGTTTGGGGGGGTGTGTGTGTTGGGGGGTTGGTTGGGGTGGGGTGTTTTGTTTTGTGGGGGGTTTTTTTGTGTGTTTGTTTGGGTGGTGTGTTGTGTGTGTTGTGTGTTGGTTGTTGTTGTGTGGTGTGTTTGTGGGTTTTTGGTGTGTGTGTGTGGTGTGACTTTTGGTGTTGTGTGGTGTGGTGGATGGGTTGTGTTGTGTTTGTGTTGTTGTTTGGTGTGTTGTGTGGGTTGGGTTTGGGTTGTTTTTTGGTTGGTGGTTTGTGTTTGGGGGGTGGTGGTTGTGCGGGTTGGGTTTGGGTGGTTGTTTTGTTGGTTGGTGGTTGGTGTTGGTGGGGTTTTTGTGTTTGTTTGTTGTTGGGGTGGTGTTTTGGGTGGTGTTGGGTTATGCATGTTTGGGGTGTTTTGTGTGTTACTTGGGTGGTGGTTTGTCTGGGATTGTGTGGCTGTTGTTTGGGTTTTTTGGGTGGGTGTTGTGGGTGTGGTGTTGTGTGGGGTGGTGTGGTGTGGTGTTGTTGCTGGTGTGCTGTTGCTGGTGTTGGTGGGTGTGGTGGTGTGGGGTGTTTTGGTTGGTTGTGTTTTTTGTGGTGTTGTTTGGTTGGGTGGTGGTGTGTTGGTTGTGTTGTTGGTTGGTGTTTGGTGTTGTTGTGGGGGGGTGGCATGTTGTTTTGTTTGTGTGGGTGGGTTGTTTTGGGTTTGGTGGGGGGTGGGGGGGTTTTTGTTGGGGTGTTGTGTGGGTGTTGTGTGGGTGTGTGTGTGTGGGGTGGTGGTGGTGTGTTGTGGGGTGGTTGTTGGGTTGTTGGGTGTGGTTGTGGTGTTGGTTTGGGGTTTGTGGGGTTGGTTTGTGTTGGGTGGTGGGTGTGGTTGGTTGTGTGTGGGTTTTGTGTGTTTTGTGTTTGTTTGTGTTGTTTGTTTGTGGTTGTGTCTGGGTTTGTGGTGTGGGGGTTTGGTTTGGTTGTTTTTGGGTGTGGGGTTGGTTTCTTGTTTTTTGGCTTGGTTGGTGTGGGGTTTGTGTTTTGGCTTGCGTGTTGGTGGGTGGTGTGGGGTGGTTTGGTGGTTGGTTTGCGAGAGTGTTTGTGTGGTTTGTTGGTTTATGGGATGTAGTGTTGTTGTGTGTTTTTGGGGGGGGGTGTTTGTTGGGGGGTGGTTTTTTGTTGTGTTTTTTTGTGTGGGGGTTGGGGTGGGTGGGTGTGGGTGTTGGTGTGTTGTGGGGGGTGGGGTGTTTGTTTGGGGTGTGTTTGGTGTGTGGTGTGGTGCGTTGCGGGGTGTTTTTGAGGTTTTGTGTGGTGTGGTGGGTGTGGGGGTGGTTTTTGGGGTGTGTTGTGTGTGAGGTTGGTGTGTGTTTGTTGTGGGGTTTGTGGTGTGGGGTGTGTTGGTGCTTTGGTTGTGTCTGTGGGGGGTTTTTGTTGGGGTTGTTTGGTGGGTTGGGTTGGGTTGGGTGGGTTGGGTTTGGTGGTGTGTGTGGGGGTGGTTGGGGGTTGGTGGGTGGTTTGGTGGTGTGGTGGTGTGTGTTGTGGTTGTTTGTGGTGGTGTTTGTGGGGTGTGGTTTTTGTGTGTTTTTTTGTGGGTTGGGTTTTTGGTGGTTGGTTTGTTTTGGGAGTTTGGTGTTGTTTTGGTGTTGTTGTTGTTTTTGTGGTTTTGTGTGGTTTGGGGTGGTTTTTGTGGTTTTTGGGTGTTTTGTGGTTGGGTGTTTTTTTGTGTTGTGTTGGTTTTTGTTAGGTTGTTGGTTTTTGGGGTTGATTAAGGATTCATGTGGTGTGTGGTGTTTGCGTGTGGTGGTGTGTTGGGGGGTGGTGTTGTTTTTTGTTGTGGGGTGTGTGTGGTGTTGTTTGTGTGGTGTGTGTGTGTTTGGTGGGTTTTTGTTTTTGTTGTTGTGGTGGTTGGGTTGGTGGGTGGTGTGTTTTGTTTGTTTTGTGTTGGGGTTTGTTGGGGTGGTGTGTTTGTTGTGTGTTGGGGGGGTGTGTGTTGGTTGGTTGTTGTGTGGGGGTTTTGGGGGGTTTGTGTTGTGGTGTGTTGTTTTGTGTGGTGGGTTGGGTGTGGTGTGTTGTGTTTTGGTGTGTTGTGGTGGTGGTGTGGGGTTGGTGTGTTTTGTTTGTTGGGTGTGGTTGTGGGGTGTTGTTGTGTTTGGTGTTGTTTTGTGGTTTGTGGGTTGTGTGTGTGTTTGCTTGTTGGTTGAGTTTTTAACCATCGGCGGTTGTGTTGTTGTGTTTCGTTTTTTTGGTGGGGTGGTGTTGGGGGTGTTGTTGGGGGGTTTTTGTTGTTGTGTTTGTGGTGGTTGTTGTTTTGTTTGGTTGGTTGTTTTTGTTTGGTGTGTGTTTTGTGTTGGTGTGGTGTGTTGTGGTGTTGTGTGTGTGGTTGTGGTGTGTTTGTGGTTTTGTTGGGTGTTGGGTTTTGTTGTGTTGTGGTGTGGGTTGGTGGGGGTGGGTGTTTTGGTGGGGTTTTTTGTTTTTGGGTTAGTTTTTTGGTGGTTGGGGTTGGTGTTCGGTGTGGTTGGGTTTGGTGTTGTGCGGTGGTGTGTGTGGTTTTGGGTGGTGTGTTTGTTTGTTTTTTGGGTGGTTTGGTGTGTGTTTGTGAAGAAGTTGGGTTTTTTGTGGGGTTTGTGTGTTGTGTTTGGTTTTGTGGGGTTCGGGGGTGTTGGTTGTTGTGGGTGGTGGGGTCGTGGGGTTGTTTGGTGGGGGGGTTGTGGTTGTGGGGGGTGGTTTTTGGGTGTGGGGTGGGTGGGTGGGTGGTGGTTGTTTTGTTGTTGGGGTGGGGGGGGGTTGTGTTTGGGGGTGTTGTGGGTTTTGTTGTTTGTTTTGTTTTGGCGGTGT